>JAQMYF010000002.1:25685555-25700612 GCA_030014195.1 Neosilurus mollespiculum | reverse complement strand
CACACACACACACACCTCTAGATATATATATATATGCTCACTGCTTTTCATGTGTGTGCTCACTTAGGATGAGTTAAATGCAAAGGCAATAATTTACCTTGTGGGAGATATATATATATAGGCTACAAACTAAAGATCACTGAACTCTGTCTAAAAACACACCTACAGCAATGCTGTATCACCCATCAATGCATTTTTTGACAGGTGTTAAATATATTCCTCTGGTAGCAGCCTGAAACTTCATCCACCAGGAGCTATTCAAGAGACTTAAAACACAAACACCAGCTTTTAAACAAAAGACAGCAATGTGTGAGGTGCAGAGATGTGTGAGACAGAAAGATAGAGAGACACAAAACGAGAGTGAGCATGCGCTTTTATCCTACCTTGGTGATGAGAATGCGGTAACGTTCTAGTAGGGCCTGTTCATCCTGGCAGCCACACAACAGCTGCCAGACTTCAGCTCGTAGAGCCTCGGGGATGCCGGGCCTCACCAGTGCAGACAGCCCTTTAGGACGAGAAGACAGGTTCCCATGCCTAATGGGCACAACAGAAACAAATACACAGAGACAAACACACTCCATATCAGCGCTACATGCCAACAAAGGTCAGAAATTCTTTCAAAGAGCTTTTTCATTAAGAAATTTAATATTACACCGTTTTCAAATGCAATTTTTTATACTGTATTTGAGGTCCAAACTCACTGTGAAATCCTCCCAACCACAATATGTTGTTCCTTTGTTTGCCTTTACAGCCACACAAAATGACTTGCTCTCAGCAGAGAATGAAAGGACCTAATTTTAAACCATTAAACTAAATTAAACCTAACAAATGATTTGTCTTTCGTATGTTTTGTATATCCCAAAAAGCTACTATCATGGTCAAATAACATCGGCTCATGACCATCTAAAAACAATAAAGGGATATAAAAGACCCAACATGAGGGTGGGTTTTCCTTTTGAGCCTGGTTCCTCTCAAGGTTTCTTCCTCGTGTCAACTGAGGGAGTTTTTCCTTGCCACTGTCGCCGCGGGCTAAAGCTAAAGCTGCTTTGTGACAATGTCAATTGTAAAAAGCGCTATACAAATAAAACTGAATTGAATTGAATTAAAAGACATCATGTAAACTGCCATTCATTCTGATACTGTTTTTCCATAAAGCAATGCTACCGAAGCTTTCTATGAGAAACAGCATGGAAGTTCAGTTTTCTCAATTAACACAGCCATGTGCTCAAAGATTTAACAGTAGCCTATCTTTTCAAAACATATAAATTGCACAATTATTTCGTTTGTTAGCCAGTTAGTCATCATGTGTACAATTGTTTACATGAGTAAAAATGCTGTAACAATGTTTCACACTTTAAGAACTGATAAATCGCACACATCACTCTCCCAATCAAATTCGATCTAATTATAAAGAAAGTCTTTAACTGATTACCAAAAAATATTAATTTGTCTCCATGTTAACATATCTAACCAAAATAATGTACAGACTAGCAATACCCGTGGAACATCCACGATTCAAAGGGGTAACAAATTTTCTAAAGTTATTAGAGGTGTTAATATTATAGCACATCTTTAAACATGATGTTACTGTTATGAGAGGAAAACGTATGAAAACTGGAAATTGACGTAGACTATCGCTAATTATGGGCATGGAATTTAAAAATACACCCCATTATCTGCCATCATAAAATCATTAATCAAAACATTTCTATGTTGTTATCAGACTATTTGGACTATCACATTTACGGGTATGAAATCTGAACATCTTCCCCTATTATAACGTAAAAATGACCCAAACGTTTAGG
The DNA here is from genome assembly GCA_030014195.1 of Neosilurus mollespiculum. NCBI lineage: Eukaryota > Metazoa > Chordata > Actinopteri > Siluriformes > Plotosidae > Neosilurus > Neosilurus mollespiculum. The sequence continues at coordinate 25,698,807 of JAQMYF010000002.1, read as the reverse complement.
CATCACTAACAGTAACATCGGACATGGCAAGATCTATTTATTATCGTTCAACGTTAACACCAGCAGTTGATATATATACAGTCACGACTGACATTTAATAGGTACATGTTTACTGAAAGGAATACTTACATGTAAGATATGGAAGCACAACATTCATTCATTTTCTAAGCCGCTTAATCCTAATTAGGGTCTCGAGGAGGCTTGCGCACATCTCCGCCAACTCTAGGTGAGGTACACCCTGAACAGCTCATCAGGTCGTTGCAGGGTTAACACACATACAACCATTCACACTCACTCTCACACCTAGGGGCAATTTGAAACAGCCAAATAGCCTACTGAGCATGTTTTTGAACTGTGGGAGGAAACTGTAGTACCCGTAGGAAACCCACACAAGCACGAAGAGAACATGCAAACTCCACACAGAAACTCCCGAAAGCCCAGGAATTGAACCCAGGCCTTCTTGTTGTGAGGAGGACAGAAGCACAATATTATTAGAGCCTATTAAAAGTGCAAAGTGAATTTATCTACAGCTTTAGCAGTGCTCCATAGTTATGCAAATGTTGTAAAGCACCGAGCTCGATTTTGTTGGTGTCCATGCCCACACAGATAACCCGACCCGCCACTGTCAGAGCTGAGCTGCCACAAAAGGTGTGCATATAAATGCACCAGCCCTGTTACAGCATATATATAACATATAAGCACACTGTACACTGAGGCCAGTGCACACAGTGCAAAGCAAAGATCACTGGCGTGATACAGCTCATCTGATCCTTTCAGCAAATCGGGAAAAGCCGGGACAAAGAGACAGACTGTCAGCACAGCCAGTTTTAAAATTTTAAACATATGAAAATTATTAAAACAAATAAAAAAACAAACAAACTTTGATCCCTAAACGGGTAAACTTTTCGGTCACACTCTATATTATATCATAGGCACTGCTTAAAAGTGTAGCTCCTAACAGATGTCTCTATGGACAGGTGCCTAAGCCTGGGTTTGCGTTCCAGTGCCTTTCCTTTTACTGGCTGACTCTACTTTCATTTCTATCACCTGTCATGTTGGTTTAAGTATCTGTTACTCTCAAGCATCTGATTTCAGCATTTGCTCCACAAACATTTATTTTCCTGCAAGTTTGTCTGCCTACCCGAGTTAGATTGTGTGTTTTTTAATTCTGTGTGAGTCTGAGCGGTGGCATATGACCCACTATTATTATTACAAATTTAATTTTTCTTTTCTTTCTTTTTTAATTGTTGCACATCGTCATGCACGATAGTAATACATAACAGCCAATCAGCATCAACTCAGTGATGCGACAGCCTTATTGGATTTCCTGTGGTGGGGACTCACAAACAGCACAGACACAGGACAACCATCCAAGCCATATTTCAGGACAGTTGTGCTCCGCTTGGGAGATTCACTATGATTTTTTATAGCCAGAATCATCAGTTAAACCATCCAAAATGGCAACTGCAAAAAACTTGCAAAAAAAAAAGAAAAGAAAAGCAAAACAAACAAACAAACAAACAAACAAACAAATAAATAAATAAATATTTTTTTTAAAAAATGCTATAAATTAAATTGCGGTTATTGATAGCAGCTATAAACAACATTATTCCTGTTTTCTGCATCTTGAAGTATTGAAGGCAAGAAAATGTAGCTTGTAAGAGGATAAAAAAAAATCCTTTAAAAAAGCTGTGTTTAAAAAAATCATTTCTATTTTTTCCATCAGGTTTCTTATTAATGTATATGTGTAATGCTTATTGCCTTACCATCTGTTGAGGATACCACCCCAGGAGTCCAAAATCTTCTCAGGACAGTCTTTAGACACATCACCAGTGCCGCTGGAGATCTCACTGTCACTGTCTGGAAGAGAAGTATGAGGGCAAAGGACATGAGGATAAGTACTGAGTGCTTCATTTTTGGGTTCGTATCAAAGTTCATGTAATCATTTTAAGGCATCTATTTCACATCTGTCCTGAAATACTCCAGTGCACTTTTTATTTAGTCCCCTTGAGGCTAGAGAGGTAATGCGGCCAGCTTGGCCACAGATTGTGTGCCCGCGTGTCTGTGTGCGCGCATGTGTGTGTGTGTGTGTGTGGGAGAGCTCTGCTGGAAGGCAGGAGTGATGAGCTGAGATTCACAACTCTGGGCTGAAAAGCACTCAGCTTTTATACAAGCTTCATACACCACAGTTAGGTGCACATGAGAGGAAGGAGAATACTGACTGCCACATCTTCGAGTCGGCTTTCAAACCATCACATACAGATGAGGAGACTCGATGAGATGGTCACAATCTTACTTTAACAGAAAATCTATGAAATCTATCAAGTTTCATATCATTTATGTCCACTGTAGTGTCGAATGTCATATACATTATCTAGGTTGAGGAGCACTGCTACCCATGAACTGAGATTTCACACTGTCTATCTAGACCAAACACCGAATGTAGTAATATACCAACTTGTAGTGATAAATGCAGTGTCTGAAGCTTAATGTTCAGAAGGGTCATTATGATCCCAGCAGCACCCCTGGCACCTTGACATTACATTTCTCACAGACGGCATGACAACAGGCACATATTAAGCCCAGACTTTCACTCCACACCCGCCTCACCCCCCTCCACACAGACACATCAATGAGCCAAATAAAAAAATAAAAAATAAAAAAAAATTGTCAGAATGGCAGATCTATCTATCTATCTATCTATCTATCTATCTATCTATCTATTTAAAGATACAGCAAGAGAGAGAGAGAGAGAAAGATAGGAAAAAAGAAAGAAAAATTAAGTAGAGCTTGTAAAGTGTTGGCAGAAGTATAGCTGTGCATAAAACAAACAACATAAGAAACACTCATCTATGCAAACAGTAAATAAGAGTCCTGAAAATGTTTGAATCAAAACTCTGGATCAAAAGGTGACTACTTCTAGCACTTATTTATTAAAAAAAAAAAAATTAAAATTAAAGAAGAAGAAGGTCGACAGTGTATATTCACATCTTGCTCAACCATGACTGCAGCTCTTAAACTTGTCTAACCCCAAAAAAAGATATGGTCATATTTTGACAGATGTGGATAAAGTCTGCTGTCAAATGACAAAAAGGAGTTCCTTTCATCTTTCTTATAACCTTGAATCATATGGCATAGGACAGTGGTGGCTCTGGGGTAGTGATCTGAAGGTCAGGGGTTCAATGCCCAATACCACCAACCTGCCACTGTTGGGCCCTCGAGCAAGGCTGGTAACTTTGAGTGGCTCAGTTGAATAAAAATGATAAATGTAAGTCGCTCTGGATAAGGGCATCTGCAAAATGCCATAACTGTAAATGTAAATATCATGAGAATTATCCATGATTTTTTAATATTGCAAAAATTTATATATTTTTTTTTTCAACAACAGCTCTCTGTTAGTTCGACCAAGACATGAACTCTCAATAAACAAAAGGAAACATGGCCTTAAAAAGCATTTAAAGCTAAGGGTATTAATAAGCCACCAGTTGTTACTTCTTTACAAAAGATACAGATTTAAGGATGTTCTCTCAGAAGCAATGCTAAATGATTTACTTTCTAAATGACCTTATTAAGTCCAAACCAAAGAGCACAAAACTAGAGTCTTACTGAAACAGTAACATCGTCCTAATGGGCAGTAAGTCTGAGGTGAACAACTGTGACGCCTTTGCAAAAATCAATGCTACTTTTACAGAGGCAGTGGGAACAAGTTGCCTCCACTCCACCTTGTGCCTGGAGCAAGTTGCGCCCCCTTGTCCTATGTGTTTACATGGTCACTCTCAAACTGGTGGCAAGCCAGAAGCTAGAGGGACAACACGCATGTTGTGATCAGAAACAAAATGCAAGGCGAGGATGTAAAGAGTGCTTATTATAATGATTATGATGCATTTTTTAATGATTATAAGGCCATAGTAAGGAAAAGTTGGCGAAAAACAGTCATAAATATAAATGCAAATAAACAGAATTTAATTTCAAAATGTTTTATTTCACTTGTTAATGCCGAGATAATGCAACTCCCGGAAGAAGAACCACCCATTTTCCGTAAATACGACCTAATAACCCAGATGGTACACATGTTAAACCTGCCTACTTGACACCAACTGTGTTCTAATGACAAGTCTGGAACAAATTGTTTAAACATGGGCATCTTTTTCCGAGCGCAAGTTTTTCCAGGACTGTGCTTTCAATCAGAGTTGGGCTGGATAGATTGGTAGTGGTGGTTCAGGTGGTTAAGGCTTTGGCTTACTGATCAAAAGGTCAGGGCTTCAAGTCCCAGTACCACGAAGCTGCCACCATTGGGCCCTTGAGCAAGGCCCTTAACCCTCAAGTGCTCAGTTGTATTAAAAGGGGGGGGGGGAACCCTCTAAGTCACTCTGGATAAGAGTGTCTGCCAAAAGCTGTAAATGTAAATGGAATGGGATACGGATGTTTTCTGTTTTTAAGCTACAGTATAGTTGAACTCTTAGAATTTATTATAATTAGAATAAAATTTTCAAAAGCAACACAATTAAAGTTGTATCAATTATAAGCAGCAGTAGAAACCCACCCTGTTTTACAAATCTTAAAACAGAAATAGAATGGCCCAGAGCTGTACCACATGGATAAAGAAATGGAAGTATAGATCTATGAGCTAACCTCCAAAAATGAAGGCTCTAATGTGCGTTTCTGACAAAAGGTCAGGTTTCGATCAGAGTACAGGTTTTAGAAAATGCTTTTAAAGTTTCTATAAGGTTCTGTGTTGCACAGGAAAGAATAAGACAGGAGAAGAGAAAAGAAGAACAAGCAGAGACAAGAGCGAAAGAGGGAGAGAGAGAGAGAGAGAGAGAGCGAGTGAGAGAGAGAAAGAGAGAGTGAGAGAGAGAAAGAGAGAGTGAGAGAGAGAGAGAGAAAGAGAAAGAGAAAGAGAGAGAGAGAGAGAGAGAGCGAGAGAGAGAGAGATGGACATAGAGAAGTTGAGTGCTTGCTATGTCCTAGGGTGAGAGAGCAGCTCAATAGTGAGTGCGTGGGTGAATAAATTCTCTTTTCCTCCTCTTACTCCCCTACAAAAAAGAAAGAAAATAAAAAGAAATAGCAGTGCACACACACTGTCTTCAAATGAAAACGTTAGATTTCTAATATATAACTACAGTTCTCATGAGTAAAAATGAAAAATAAGATATACTGATGTATGATGTGGGGACATAATAAGCTTTTTAAAGTGGACTGTTACCTTCCCATCCTTGTAAGGGCTAATGAAAGAAGGTAGGCAGAGAGAACAGGTTAATTACAAAAGAAATTACATTCGTCCTACATAGAATCTCCTTAATGTTTATGGGTAGTGTAAAATATTTCTCTTATTGGACTAAACATTAGTTCTCTTTCATGAACAGCCAAACCATCAGGTAGTTCATCCAGGCAGCTAAGATTAACATTCTTTACATAATACTAAATTTAATTAAAACAAGTAACTTGACATGTGGTTTGCTAGGTTACATCATCTCAATTGATCACTGTACTGGAGTAAATTCGCAAACTTCAGAAACAATTTTAAGCATATGGCATGTCCCTTTTAACTGTGGAGAGTGAAAAAAACAAGGTATTAAAAGATCAAAATTTGCTGCGAACTATACCAGGCAAATAAAATGACTCATCTTTTTAAAGGCCTTGGAAACATGATCCCTATTACAGGGTTGCTAAGGGGGGGAAAATGCAATGCGTTGACAAAGGAAAGCAAACCTTTTCCCACAATGCCCTTGACACAGGATGCTCAGGATAACATCAGTCTGCTTCATCATCATATTAAAGAGACCCTTATGACCAGAGACCCTTATTTGTGCTTTCTAAATAGGTACTTTACTTTATTGTCCATTTTGCTGACACACAAGTTTCTGCTCTCTGACCTTGAAGTTCATGTAAACAAGTGTTTGCTTTGCTGATCCCAACCTGGTAGGAAAGGTCAAGACCTGCCAATTACATATGGTGAATGAAAATGTTTTGGGTTTTTTTTTTTTTTTTTTTTTTTTTTAAGGGGGATGAGGAAAAACAAAAGCATACCACAATATATAATAATACCCCCAAGATAAGAGTTGTACAAACTTATTTTTATTTAGTATGTAGCTATCATTATGGCAGGAACCAAGAAGCAGACTGAACATTAGCATTATGTAGTAAGAGAAACCATTAACTGTCTAGTACTTGAGCAGATTAGACATTAGTTGTTAAACATCATGGCTTTCACCGCTCTACAGCACAGTATCCACTGTCAAACCAAAATATAATTTAACATCCACAACAATAAGTGACAGGTCGCTCAAATCACTTGTGGGTGTATTGCGACTGCTGCTGATGTCACTTTGGGGTGTGAACTGTTAAGCATTGCTTTTTAGTTCCAAAGTAGTAACTGTAGTAGCCAAACATTCAACATATGGCCCATTATATACAATTTTGTATAAAATATATATTTAGCTTTATTTACATAGCCAAATTAGCAAAGCAAGATCACACTGCTGGCACAACTGCGGTATCATTGTCTTTTTTTTTTTTTTTGGAAAGTTGAGAGTTGAAAGTAAAATCTGTTTCCGTGCTGATAGACTCATGATAGACTCATGTTCTTGTTCTTGGTTAACAGGAATAGAACCCTTGTGGTCTTCTGCTGTACAAGCCTTTACCTTAGTGTTTTGTGCATGCATTTCTGCTTACCATGGCTGTAAATAGTGATATTAGAATGCTTGCTGGCAGCCTGAACACATCTGGCCATTTCCTCTAACGACTCATAGTGACAGGGTGTTTCCAGTAGTCACATACCTAATTTTATTTTTTTATGTCCATTCCTTATAAATTCTAGATACTGTTTACTAACAAATTCTCAGTTTGCAATGAAATAATCTAACTGGCCCTTGTTACCTGTACCATTTTTTTCTAACATTTTCACATCACACAGTGGACCCTAACTGCAAGTAATAACTATACTTGCGACTCGGGAACTAAAAATGTCAGACCATGCCACAGGATGGGTCTGAGGAATCAATTTGCATACTTAATCTGCATAGAACTGAAATAAAATTAAATATGCGACTTGTATCACAATTTCATGTTACGCACATACATAAAGTCTGAACTGTTTCCTGATGCTCTGTTGCATGAGTGTGACTGGAGACCAAGACAAACGTTTCTTAGTAAAATCACGATAACCGTTCAGTAACCAGAACTGACATTTCATCGGCTGAGCATCGCTGAACGTGTGTTCAGAGAAGGTTGACTAATGATTTCTCAAGTGACACAACTGCCAAGACTAACACTCTCTGATCGATCACAAGTTCAAAGAGATACTAGCCGGTCATGGATGCCCATCAACTTACACATAGTGCTTTTTTCTGTAAAGACCATAAGCTTTTGTGAACTTTTTACTGTTTGAATCCAATGAACACACATAACTGCAAAAAGCTCAATGAACTGAAGCGGTGAAAACATTTTTCTGTTGTAAATTTGCCATACTAAAATGAATACACATAGAGGTGTGTGGAGTCAATCAAATAGCAGCCATCAAAAACTCATGGCCAGAAACATAAAAAAAAAAAGAAATTTCACAACTGTGCGTTTTCATCTCCAAGTCCAGCACATTGGTCAGAAGACCACAATTGGTTCTATTCCTGTTAACCAACAACAAGAACATGAGTCTATCATGGAAACAGACTTGACTTTTAACTCTCAACTTCTCAAAAAAAAAAAAAAAAAAAAAAAAAAAAAAAAAAAAAAAAGACAATTGTATATAATGGTCCATATGTTAACCATTGGTTATTTCATAATAGTAAAACATCTTATTTACTATTATCCTACATTTCACACATCATAACAACGATATCTGGTTAATGTAGCGGTGGACTTGTTATTTGAAAATTCATGTACTATGCTTATCATATGGGGATAACAGACACACAAGCTCTTGACTAAATAAACACTCACTTCATTCACAGTTGCCAAAACATTAGAGAAAAAGTGCAGAGGGAGCAAATGTGTTTGAGTGGATATCAGTGACATACTGTGGAAGGAGATGGAAATCTGGACTGATGGTCTCACTCATCAAACAGGCTATACTGCCACTGAAAAAAAAAAAAAAATCAACACCTGCTTATCCCCCCCCATCACCACCCCCTTCGCCTCATCATGTTTTCAAAAGGCAATCTAAATAAGCCCAGAGACATGGTAATTTTTCATGTAAATTGAGCATCATAATGCATTGCGGGGGCAGAGAAAAGGGGGTACGTTCTTCAATCGACTTGCATATGGGCATGGAATTACTTATCACTGTGTGTGTATATTCTTCACAAAGTGATGCTTGAACGTTTGTAAAAATATATTATATTATAGAGGCAAAAGTATGTGTTCTTAATACTTAGTTTTCAGACCTCCTATTTCCATTGAATTAAGATCAGGGCAGTGATTTGGCAATTCTAAGACATGTAAAACGTATTCTTCTTTAACCATACTTTAGTTGAACGACTCAGGACATTGTTTTGATGCACGATCCACTGCCTTTTGAAATTCAATTCACAGTGACTTAAATTTTCTTTTAGAATCTGCTGGTACAATTCAGAATTCACTGTTCCATTATTAATGACAATCCATCCTGGCCCAGATGCAGCAAAACAGGCCCAAACCACAATACTGCCACTTTAATTTTTCACAGAATGTTCTTACACTGAAATGCAGTTTTACTTTCTCCAAACATGACGCTTCTCATTTAAACAAAAAATATCTATTTTGGTCTCACCTACACAAAGTTTTTCCAATAGCCTTCTGGGTTGTCGACATGATCTTAAGCAAACTGGATGGAAACTTTATGGAGAGCAGTGGCTTTCTGCTTGCAGTCCTACTATGCACGCCCCTGTTGTTCCGTCTTCTCCTAATGGTGGACTTGTGGACATTACTATTAGCCAATGTGAAAGTTACCCTGGCTTTCTTTAAGATGACACGGACTATTACATTAATTGCTCTTGAAAAATCTTTGTTAGTCACCCACTCATGGATTTGTAAACTTGTCCAGTCTGATTAGCACAATTTCCCCTAGTCATCAGAAATCTGTTTTCATGTTATGACATACTTCCACAAACATGTTTATGAAGATCAGACTTTGACAGATCCCTGTTCTTTAAAAAAAGGCAAGGTGCTCAACACCTGACTGTACCTTTAATTGTGAAACACCCAACTCTAATTTCACCTTCAAAATAACTGCTAAATATAGAGGTTCACCTACTTTTACCACTAACAGCATTTTCCTTCTTTTCAGTGTTTTAATGTATCAAGTGGGCCATACCTTCCTCTGGCTCCTCTTCCTCAGTGGGGGATTGCAAGCGGCCTCGTGATCCTCCCACGCGCTCGGATTCTCTCTGAAGACTCACTACTTCATATATGGCATCTCCTTGGCTGCCCTTCTCCAAGCCCTACACATGAACACTCAGTAAACATGAATGTTTATGGGTACTCACCCACTACATAGCCCTCTATATATCAAATCACCCATTTGGTAGTTCTGTAATGAATCCTTAACTGCAAATTTCATTCGCTGGATTGTGCGCTAGAAAAACTGTCACAAGGGATACCAAACGTACAGATACTGTACCCTACATTAGTCAATATAGGCCATCTATACATTGCAGCCGATATTGTGAGTTGTACAGTTTGGTTAATATTTTTATTTGGTATTGAGAAGAAATGACTTGTACATATTCAAATTCAGCAGCATTACTGTCTTTGTCCTAGCTTTCTTTTATTAAACATCATGAAAAGATCACACCAAGAAGAATATCAACCAGAATAGATAACATACTAAGGGAGACAGGACACAATTAATTTCCATCTTTCCATAACCTAAACTTGGTAGTGAAATGGCTGCCTATTCAAACGTGAGTTGGACAAGCTAAAGCTTCCACCTACATCGTTTAGGTCTAAGAACATGAAATTTGAAATATATGAAACTTGTTGTTTCCTTTTCATGAAATGCTTTAGGTGTTTTCCCCATATACAGTGCCGCTGCGGCATCATTTCCGAGTACCATGTTGTTCTTTGCTCAAGTATATATAATTAATTGAATAAATTCAATTAAGTCATTACTTTGTTCACATGATCACTAAATACTGCTGATTTGCTTACATGCTGTGAGGTTCCAGCATCATTATGTCAAGTAGAGAGAGAATGAATATGTACAACATATCAACCCTAAAATCAGTTTAATTCTGAGAAACTCCAGAAAGTTTTTGTTTCAACCCTGATGAGGAAGCAAACAAGCCAAGGTTTCCTTCATCATTAATGCAGGGTGAGTTACAAATCTGAGCAAGTATGACGTTTACTTGTATGGGGGTGCAAAAAAAATCATTTGGCGTTTGACTATCAAAGCACCTCTTTACAAGTTTCAGCACATATATTAGGGTGCATCAAGGTTTTAAAACGTTTTCTGCATATAAACCCAACATGGAAATAAAGAGTATTTCATATTATTTATGCAATTATTCACTGTCCAGGTGGACCACATAAACCTTGATAGAATTGCCCAATTTTTGTCAGTAGACCTAATATTGATAAAGGAACAATTTAAAATTGGGGACAGTAAGATATTAAAAACTTAACTTTTGGAGTAAGGAAATGATGCACCTTAACATACATCCTGGATATATGTACAGTATTTATTTCATTCATTCATTCATTTTCCAAGCCCCTTAATCCTACTTGGGGTCACGGGGAGGCTGGCGCTCATCTAAGCCGACTCTGGGCGAGGTCGGGGTACACCCTGTACAGACCTATGGCCAACACTCACACAACCATTCACACTCATGCTCACACCTAGGGACAATTTGGAACAGCCAATTAGCCTTCTGCGCATGTTTTTGGAGATGGCCTGTGGAAGAAAACTGAAGTACCCGGAGGAAACCCACACAAGCACAGGGAGAACATGCAAACTCCACACAGAAATGGCAGAGCCCGGGAATCGAACCATGGCCTTCTTGCTGTGAGGCGAATGTGCTAACCACCGTGCCACCACAGTATTTATTTTTAATTCAAATTTAATAATTGAAGTTACTAACTTAGCAAATACAATATCAATTTTCTGATTAGTTTAATTTTAACAGAGACCGATTAAGAAAGGTGATACTGCAATTTGTTATGAAAAGATAATTTTTTTTTTCTTCTTGTAAATAACTTGGAGCGTAGTGTATTTAAGTAAAATTAAACAGGTTGGTAAACTTCAGACATTTATTTTGATTTTACTATATACTTTAATTAAAATACTACCACAGATGCTAGGTCTCTACTTTTTCAAATTTAGATGAGCCACCAGACGGGTGAAAATCTTGGTGAGAAGACTGCTTTAATGCTTTTTTTTATTTATTTATTTGGCAAATTGTTAAGGCCTGAAAAAAAATTAATACTACAAATTTATATACTACAAATGTATATATTAATCTATACTATATTATACTGCACAGAGACCTAATGCTGAAATACAAAAAAAACAAAAAAACAAAAAAAACAAGTCAAACAATGATGACGCTGCCTGCACCAAACAACTGTGACAAACTGTAAAGTCCAGCATTTTGAATCATGCTTTATCCACTGAGAATAAAGCTTGTTTTAATCCTGAGATAGTGGAACTTGCAACATGTACTCATAAACATTTTGCATTTTCCATACTATCTCAGTTTTTTATGATTTGAAACTGTATAATGACAACACAAACTGGATTTTTTTTGTTGTTTTGTCATTTCTAAACACTGAGCAATGTTGAATATGAATAAAAGTAAAATTTTTATTGTTAAAAACAGATTTCTATGTAAGATATATGAATTTTGCCCTTTTCAGTTGAAAAAGTGCTACTGTGAGTTATTTGTGTAAGAACATTTCTTGATGTGTGTTGTGCTACATCCTCCTCTACTGCCTAATGATATGCTTTGAGTTTTCAAAGTTAGTCTCACCTCTGCTGTTGCCGCAGGGGAAACAGGCAAAAATATAATTACGTGTACAAGAGGAAATTAAAAGAAGCAGCCAGTGAGAAAAAGGTCTTGTATTGAGTGGCCACTCCTGGGGAGCTTGTATGGTAATGTGGTTCACAGAGAGCGCTTGGTGTAATCAGAGCTGCGGATTCGCATCCTATTCATTCTTTAGAGGTCATCTCTAAACCCTGCCTTCTTCACATCTCTGAAAAAAAAGAAAAACTTACCTCACAGTTGATATTTTATTTTTTGCATTGAAATAGAAGCCAGTCTGTTGTAATTGCTAAGCAGAAAATGTGTTCTGGCAGAGAACAACATTCACAGCAAATAATAGCTACTTACGAATTTCTTCACACACAAAGATCGGCAGCAGCCCTAATAAATAATAATAAAATAGGAAGAGGGCAGGGCTGGGTCTTGTGCTAAAACTATAATATTATCTTTTAATTAGCTTTTAAATACAGCCCATGCATTCTTCCACTCTGCAGTAAAATAACTATGGAGGTAATCAGCAGGACATGCAAGCAGCAAACCCTAATTACTTCAGCATGATAATGAGTGCCAGGCCTCTCATTAAGTTCCTTAATACAAAGCCTTCATTTGCTGCTTCACAGCTTTCCAGGAGTTGAGGCAGCGCTCCCGATCACCATTAACAAAGATTTCCTTCCCACCTAAGATCCCATCTCCTAAACTGGTTGCCTTGGCATAATCAAAATGATGAGGAATTTGTAGGGTTGCTAAATTAATCATATTTTCAACGTCACAGATTTTGACTAACACAACTATTTAAATAACATTGAATGTGACTGATGAACTTAACAAGATGGCTGCTATCAGACCTTAATTCAAAATAATTCCAGTATCTTTAGTATCAAATAGATCAAAAACATCTACGATTGTCCTTTCTTAATTTAATTTACAGCTTCTGACAAATGATGCCTCACTGAATACAATAGAGGTTAAATGCAAATGCTGATCACAAATAGTTGTTATGAGTGCAGCAAAAATGCACTGGAGCCAAAAAGAGTTGATCAATTCTGATAACGCCACAGCCATCCCTGTTCAGAAGTCAAGAAAATAAAATTGAACTCTACGTGAAAGGGACTTACTTTCCCCTCTATGAATCATGGGTCTGTTCATATATGTAGAAAAGATTAACTCTTTTTTTTTTTTTTTTTAATTCCAGTCTGTTACTTTTCCATTTGTTGCAGCATTAATTCATTAATTAATTTTCTGAACCGCTTATTCCTAATTAGGGTCGCGGGGAGGCTGGCGCCCATCTCAGCCCACTC
>JAQMYF010000002.1:25665617-25684671 GCA_030014195.1 Neosilurus mollespiculum | reverse complement strand
TTTCTGTGGCGGCAGGAAGACACAAGTTCATTACGTTTATTGAGTGTTGATAGTTCAGGGTGACATATGATCAGGAACTTCTCTTTGAGACAGAGGTTGCATTTTTTACTCGAGCTGTTATAGTGTGAGTTCGATGACAGGAAGAAATGTTTCATCTTGAGCGTTGCACTCATTCAACATTTATATTCTATATGTGTGTTTGAGCGCACAGGTGCAACAAATCACATATGCTTTGCATATGGGAACACTACAAACGTGTATAGTAGTTGCTTCAGTGCAAGTGTCACATTTCTGACAGTGGCCTTGGACACATGCACTGCATCACCAATGTTGTACAAAAAACTGCCATGGGCAAAAAAAATGAAGTGCAATACAGAGAATTTGCTCTAAACTGAGAGAATTTCCAAGATGTGTCACATGAACGATGTGAAGGCTGAGAATATTGTTAGATAAATTATTGATGGTGCAGAAAAACAGAAACACGCAAACTGGTACTCATCAGGGAATGACAAACATCCATAATCCTCTCCCGATGGAGTATCTGTGCTGTGACATCAACTGGCTCTTCAAGAAACGGACACGCCCTTTCTGCCGCTGCTTTCAGTCTGCAGGCTTCAGCTTAAGAGCAGGGGAAACTCAGGGTTAGTTGAAGCAAACCTGAAACCGGGCAGGTTAGTTTCACAGAGTATGTCGCCCGGGCTCAGAGTTACGCTGAACTGGCTTTGTGAAACCAAAAAAACAGAGTTTCCCTCATCTCAGGGTTGGCTAACTCAGGGTTTTCACTAAAACTGTGTGAACCGGTACATTGTCCTGAAGCAACAAGACACCCAGGGTACAGACCTAAATAACTCTACTGAATTATAACTAGCACGAATATGAATGAACCTTAAACCATATCTAATAAATACTTCACTCGCTAAACCATTCCATATGGATTGAAGTTCATTCATGCTATGCAAAAGTCAAAAAAATAAAATTTGGGACACCTTTCATAAACCTTTCGTAACAAGCATTTCACTACATATTGTACTGTGTATAATTTTGTATGTGACAAATAAAATTGAATTTGAATTTACTTGGAGAACCAAAAAGAACTTTAGCTACACGCAACTGTTTGTGGAAAAATTAATTCTCAAAGTTTTTTAACATGTTCAAAATTTCTTTGTGACAAGAAAAACGGTTTGTGACTGCAAGAACTGTTAGCGAACTGCTTAGCAACCTTTTATGAATAGTGATGAAACCCAAAATTTACTACATTCATCAGCATTTGCCACTCTGTAAGATACTAGCTTAAACTAAATACTGAAAATGGAATAAATACTTTATTTTTATATACTATACTTTTATAGTTTTCTGTTGAATTTTTTCTTTCACAGAAAGAAGGTCCTGGGTTTGAGTGCAACATTTCAGACATGGGAATGCTGGAATGTGAGTTATACACTCCTTATTATTTGCTCAATTGTGTTTTACTGTCTTTCCGCAAGAAGACTGCATTTGCTAAGGAGCTAATTTAAGAAATGAGGTGTTAAAAATAGATATGTATGCTTGCACAATGGTTAAAAACCACAAAATATGCACTGTGTATAAGGCTACAAACACCAGCACATATCCAAAGCAAGTACAAGACAGCTGGGATGAAGGTCACAGAGACATGTGCACTCTCCAGGGTCTAATCCAAAAGCAAATCATCTCATCTCATATACCATGCAGTCTCATTACTCAAACCCATGTTACAAATTATGGACTCCTTAGCAGGAAATCGGATGGTGCTCCGAGAGCCGAGCTGGATACTTGGAAACCATTTATATGTCCAGTCCATGATTCTTTCGTTATTACTTTGGGGTCATGTGTAATTATTAAAAACAAGCAGAAAAAAATCTAGTGGATGAAATGGCATAAAACCACCACTTAAATGAAACAGATTCTGTTACTGCAACAATAATGAGGATAAACAAGATTACAGGACAAATCGCTAAAATAGCTTGTGATAAAGATATAGTGAACCACTAAATCCTAAAAGAGAAGAGCGTTTAAGTAATCTTTAGAACAAAAACATGATTAAAAAGTAATATTGGGCCATCAGAAAGTGAAATTTATAGTCAAGTTTTGGTCTGAAAATTCTTATGATAGTAGAGATCGCTTGTCTTACCATTCAAATTACCAGCACAGACTGAATAAAGAAGAAAGGCTGTCTTTTATGGAAGAAAATTTGACAGTTCTCAGTTAGTTGCTTATGATCTGAACACTACGTAAGTCATGGAGAACTCAAATAAAAACAGAAAGCAGTGATTTAAAAATGTACTTATACTTGAATTTCATTGCAGAAAGTATGAACCTATGATATTTCACGTTTGTCACGTCATCTTTATTTCATTTAACATACATCCTACAAACCATACATGCCTTTCACACCTGTAACATGTTACAAAAAAGTGTGTTGAAATGAGTGCAACTTAGGGACAGTAATGAGGTGAAACGATCAAATACTAATACAATTAAAAAGGGGATGTCAACAGGAGATTGTAATTATGATTTAGTACAAAAGCAGTGTCCAGGAATGCCTGAACTGCAAGGCAAAATTATCTCTAGTTTGTCTAAAAAGCATGAAATTTTTTTTTATTATTATTAAAGATAATGTACCTCAGGACAATAGAAATGGATTTAGAGATTGAAACCCCTAAAGTGCATAATATCATGAAAATATTAAAGGAATCTAGAGGAATTTTTAGTGCGTAAAGGGCAGGGGCTCAAGCCTAAGATGAACACCAGTGACCTCCAAGCCCTAAGATGGTACTGGTTGAAGAACAATTATTCTTCTACAGCTGATATTCGTACATGGGCTCAGAATTACTTTGGTGATCCTTTGTCCAACACCACAATACATAGTTAGATCCACAAACTAAAAAACAACGATGACCTCGTACTAGTGGACACGTTAAAGGAAAATAAAAGGAAAGCCTTCCAAACCCTCCTGTTACACTGAAAATATGTACGTTTTCATCATCAGGTGGTTTTTACTTACATCTACAAAGTTGCTGTCTGCTAAAATGCATTCGATAGTTTTAATTAGACTGTTTGAAAAGGCTGACATTTATTTATATAGTATATTTGTGTGTATATATACACACAAATATACTATATACATATAATGTATATAATATATTTTTCCACATAGAAGCAGACATACTATGTATACAGGCTTTTATTAAGTCTATGAATTTAATTCCCCTTTAAGACCTTTTTGCAGGAAGAGTAGTACAAAACACAGAAGACACGGAAAGACTTGGAGTCTCCAGTCCAGGTTGGCTGATTAATTGTGATGATAAATGCCATTTTTAATTAATCAGTTTTGGCCAATCCTTGCGCTCACAAGGTAGATACAGTACTTGTAAAACAGTACAAACTGTGCCTGATGCTATTCTATTTTTAAACAAAAAGTCATCACATCTTATACTGAATTAGTGTAATTTATTACTGTGCTTTATAGGATTTTAATGTAGTGATCTTTAATTTAATGTCATTATCTATATGTAAATATAAGGCATGTTTGTTCTACACCATTCCTTTGTGTACACTATCTACTGGGTATCTTACAGAACCAGCTACGGTTCTCCTGGAAATGTTGATTGTCACACTTGATTCTTTATTTGCATGTAAATCGCAGCAGCCTTCATTATATTTTGGCCTGAAAAGGGGTCTCTTATACGTATGCTGCTTTTTTTTAATGTAACATTTCATTTTGTGCTGGAAAACTAATGTTTGGAAATCTAAAGTGTTTTTGTACTAACTTGCTAACATACAGATTATAAAATAAAAATCTACAGCAATGTTTATACTAAAAAAGTGCCTAAAGCTTTTGCACAGTACTGTGTGTATATATATATATATATATATATATATATATATATATGCACACACACACACACACACGTATGTATGTATGTATGTATGTATGTATGTATGTATGTGTGTGTGTGTGTGTGTGTGTGTGTGTGTGTGTGTGTGTGTGTGTGTGTGTGTATATATATAAAATGGTGGGGAAATGCCTGCATTTTCCATATTATTATCAAATAGTAGCTTTAACAGTATCTCACCTTTTGGTGTATCCTCATTGAGGGCTTGAAACACAGGGGTGTTAGGGTTCCATATTCCAGTGATCACATAAGCCTTTCCATCTGCGCTCTTCCCCATCACCTCCTACATACATAAGAACCGTGGGCTATACATTAACCATGCCAAGCTTAGCACTGAACAGTAAGCAGTGGATGCTACATTGCACAGATATGGGCAAAGTTTGTACTGGACATTCGTCAAAATATGCCCAAGGTTTGACTATTTATAACTTTTTGTACATGCAAAACGTTTTTTAGAATGACAATTGAGACATCAATTAACAATGTGCCTTTAGATTTTCTGCCACAAGAACACTTTGGGCTATGTAGTTACTTAGTAACATGGAAATGTGCTATTCAGCGGATATTTTAACAGCATGCCCTGCCTTGTTTTCCCTTACTTGTTAATTTTATACAAATAATGCAGTTTAAAGGGAAATTAAACCCGAACCAAATAAAAACTTGCATATATCATATACGTCTTTGCACATCAAAACATGCTATTGTTATTACAAGCTTCTTGATGAAGAAAAAAGAAAACAAGTAATAAATCCGCACACGGAGGGGACAACGACGACACTACTGCAAAAAGCCAAACATGATTCACGTGAATGCAGCAGCAATCTGCATATGAATGAACGGCGAGATGGGGCGCACACTTGTTTGATGTATGTAAAGATAAGCACGTTTCATGTGCCTAGTTTTATTTTATTCAGACATTCACTAGTTTAATTCTGGCATGTTAGTTTAATATCTGTATATTGCTATTTTTGCAATTATCTTGTCTGATTTTACACTCTCACAAGAGTGAAATCGCCTACAAATTGCAGCCTTTGCAAACAGGCTAGTACAAACGATTGAACAGATTTTAGCAGATTGCCTCTTCAAAAATGTAACTTAAAAAACACCTGATGATCTGTGTATCCTACATTCATCCATGCATTCTAATCACCTGTATGTTGAGATTTAATTAACTTGCAACTTAAGTAACTTAACTCACTCGCAGAGCTATTTAATCCTATTAGGGTCACTGAAAGGCTGGAGCCTACCTTCGCCGACACTGGGCGAAGGTGTGGTACACACTGAACAGCTCGCCAGACCATCGCAGGGCCAAAACACACACGCATTCACACTCACACCTAGGGGCAATTTGGAACTTAGGAGTCAATTAGTCTAATGTGCATGTCTTTGGACTGTGGAAGGAAACCTGTGTACCCAAAGGAAACCTACGCAAGAACAGGAAGAACATCCAAAACAAAATGTCCTCGCCAATCTTAGGACTCGAACCCAGGACAAACTTGCTGTAAGGCAGACGTGCTAACCACTACCCCAACATGCTGTCATAATGGAGTAACTTGCCACTCACAATTCCCAAATGTATCAAGGAATTTAAGGAAAAGATATGTAATACAATAACATGCAAAAATACAGACATAGAACTTTGCTCAAGCTGCATTTTATTCCCTGCATTAATCCCAGAATTCTATCACGGCTGATTAAACTATACATCCGACTGTTTTAAGTCTCTCTGCCCTTGCCTCCTGCACCGAAATTGCTGGAGGCGATATGTTAAAATATGTTTCTAATGAATAATAAAATTTCCACGTCTTTAAATAGCAGATGTGGAATAGCTATTTAAAAGTGTTGCAGCATGAGAAAATATGAGGCAATCAGGAAACAAAACTGGTCCCAAGACACAACTCTCTCACAAGGTAAACAACAGACTGCCATAAAATTAAATGTCCACAAAGGAGACGAGCCATTCTAATAACCCCATACAGGGTTTATGAAAGAGCCTCTGAGACACAGTAAAGCAAAAAGAGTCTATTCCTTTTGAAACACTTAAAAAGAGATGAAGGAGGAATCTGGGACGTTTTCTCACCATGTCTAATAAGTGCATGTCGTTGTTCCGAACCTTCTGTCCTGGACTGAGCAACATGCCGAAACATCTGGAATAGTCAAGGAGAAAAAGAAACGGTGATTCATTTTTATACATAATAAAATACATTTTTATGACAAACAGTGACAAATGAAATTCATTCATTCATTCGCAGAGCCACTTAAGTGGCCTCCTATTAGGGGTCACAGGGAGACTGGAGCACATCTCAGCCGACTCTGGGCGAAGGCATGGCACACCATGAACAGCTCGTCAGGCCATCGCAGTGCCAACACACACAGTCT
This sequence comes from Neosilurus mollespiculum, assembly GCA_030014195.1. Classification (NCBI taxonomy): domain Eukaryota; kingdom Metazoa; phylum Chordata; class Actinopteri; order Siluriformes; family Plotosidae; genus Neosilurus; species Neosilurus mollespiculum. The sequence goes on along the minus strand of JAQMYF010000002.1, from coordinate 25,678,378 downwards.
CACACCTAGGGGCAACTTGGAACAGCCAGTTAGGCAAATGTACACGTCTTTGGATTGTGGGAGGAAATTGGAGTACCTGGAGGAAACCCACACAAGCACAAGGAGAACAAGTAGTCTCCATACATAAATATCCTCACCAACCCCAGGAATCGAACCAAGGACCTCCTTGCTGTGAGGCGTACATTCTAACCCCTACACCACTGTGCCACCCCGAAGTCAAATACAGACAGGTGCATATGAAAGAAAAGAAAATTATAATAAAAGCTCCCGAGTAAAGCTTCCAGAACAGCCTTTGTGCATCTAGGCATGGAATCTACAAGTCTCTGGAACTGTACCAGAGGTACAAGTGCAATTTTTCCAAAATAGATTTCCTCAGTTAGTGTTTAGTTGATGGCAGTGGAGAGCAGTGTCAAGAACGCCACTGTAACGACTAGTAACTTAAGCTCATGGCATATCATTTGCTTTATTTTCCTCCTCATTAAAATCATTCTGTGAGCCGACATAACCTCAAAACCCCAAAGGGCAAGTGGAGCCTACAGCTATCCCAGAAAAAACATAAATGCCCCCCACAGTATTACAGAGCCACTGTTTTGTCCTTTTTTTTTGGTCACCCATCAGTATGTGGAAAGTGGATTCGCTCTCCATGCTTTATTAGACAAAAAGAGAGAGTCTAATGCTGTGACTTGAGTGCCACCAGGTGCCTGACTAAGTAATCAAAATTTAAAATTATAAAATGATATTAAAGTGAAATTTATTAAAAAAAAAAAAAAAAAAAAAAAGTAAAATGAAGACAGAAAGTGGAGCAAAGACAGTGAAAAAAGAGAAAGAAGGGAAAAAGAAAAAACTAAGAGAGGGTAAGAAATTAAAAGAGTGCATCAGAGAGAGAGAAAGGTATAAACAGTATGTACAGAGAGTAGTTTTGTTTATTGGCATCTCAGCATCTAAGGATATTTCATGCAACCATCCACACCTACACACACACCTAGGGGCAATTTGAAATTAGCCTAACGTGTATGTCTTTGGAAGGTGGGAGAAAACTGCAGTAACTGGATGAAACCCATGCACGCACAGGAAGAACATACAAACTGCACACAGAAACATCTATGCCAAGCCTGTGACTCAAACCCAGGACTTTCTTGCTGTGAGGTAGACGTGATGAGGACGTGTGCTGTGAGGAAGACCTTAAACCTTTGATAGCTGCACCTTATTAAACAGAGCAAATAACTCAGTGTTAGTTCATTCATTCATTTTCTAAGCCACTTAATCCTTATTAGGGTCAGGCTGACGCCTATCGCAGCCAACTCTAGCCGATGGCGGGGTACACCCTGGACAGCTCACCAGGCCATCGCATGGCAGATCACTTAGTGTTTTGAAACTAAAATTATTTTCGTGTGGTGATCAGAGCAGAACAAAGGAGTAAAGTGTGCTTAACTGAAAGGGATGTTTTACAGAAATGGCCGAGAAAATGAAAGAAAAACAGTAAGAAAGGGAAAGAGAGAGAGAGAGAGAGAGAGAGAGAGAGAGAGAGAGAGAGAGTTAATTGCAGGTATTGTAGTATGCTTTCACTTTCACTCACTCATCTTACAAGCTGCAATAAAAAATACTGTTCCCTCTGGCTACAGCACATCAGACTGTGGGTATTTGAAAAGTGATTGGTGTGTGTGTGTGTATGTGTGTGTGTGTGTGCGCACTCACCGCTCTATCCCCAGTTCTTTGTTGGAGATCTGCTGAACTGTGACCACGACCTTCTTCTGTACGCCTTGCCGCAGCTTAAAGTAATACTTGTCTCGGTCTTTAGGTACAGGACTGCATCAAATACAGAAACCCACGTCATTTACATGCTAGGCCATATCTCAAGAAGTGTGAGACCAAAAAGCCTACATTTTAGTTTCTCCTGACTCCTTGGCTAATTCTGAAGCAAGTTGCCACTCAATTTTCATAATGGGGCATGTAAATTAGTCTGACAGCACAAACTTAGTGCCGGAAAATCCAGTTGAGGTTAAACTTGCTAAAATGTACCCTTATCTTATTAACCATCTTGTCGCCTTTATTTACCAAAAAAAAAAAAAAAAAGGTCAACAACAAGCAAATTTTGAATGGGAAGTTGCTTAATAAAAAAACCCATAAAATTAATAATAAATAATTTAGACACATTACCACTGGGGGCACCATTTGTGTTTGTTCACTTATCTATATCTCATATCAAATAAAGATTCGATTTACTCCTGATTCATTGTCTTACCTCATAAATGACCTTTTGGACCATTCAGCCCCACCCACTTAAATCTCTGGTTATTTTATGAATATCCAGAATTAATACTGCAAACTACTCCTGGGACTTTTGCTGTGTTATACAGCTGGGCAAAAAATTGATTGCAACAATAATTAAAATTTTTGTTTTTGGAAGATTTGTAAAAGGAAAATTGAGATTAACTTTAAAACTGGCTAATTAACAGACCCCATGAATTAGTTTTTATACACAAGATTTATATTTTTATCTATATATTATTTTTACTTCAATAGCACAATAATTTCACCACTGGGCACAGGGTTCTTAAAAATGGTTTAATTCAATAAATGTGTTTGTTGTTCTTCTCTGTGTTGATATTACTTAAATAAAACTTATTTAAAAAAAGTTTTTGCTGTTAAAAATAAAAATCTAAAATCATAATGGTAAGGTTTAAGGCAGGTTTAAAGTATGTTTAGGCCACATTGACCAGCCCTACTGTGGTGTCAGATTATTCATAAGCAACTGAGCAAGACCTTAAGCATTTAATTTGCACAAAATTTCACAGCTAGGATGTCAAACTGTCTGGGTAAGGTTGGGGAAATTACTTTGCATTGTCTTCAGAAATATGTATTTCGGGGGTTTTAAATTAAAACATCAGACACTTTCCCTGTCTAAGCAATTAGAAGACATTAACCTGTGAATGACAGCAGTAAAACTAAGGCTTACACACTTCATATTAAAACAACAACTATCACACTTACAGATAAGACAACCTGAAGAGGATATAGTCTAGATTACTAATAAAAGAGAACCAACACTATAGCAGTTTTGACCTGAAGTTGCCTTTGCCATCATCCTCTCGCACCTCCAGGGACACGGTGAAGGTGAAAATATCACTGTCAGGGGATTGAGGCAATGCTGACTCACAGATCTGTGCAGCAGCTTTGGCTGAGCGCTTGATGGCTAAGGAGAAGCTGTTGAGAATCCGGCTCACCTGCAAAAAATTATTTGAAGGATTATTTTTCAATCTCTACTCCTTAGTCACTATCATGGCTTCAACTTAAGGCTCCAAATTTAATCGTCCATATTTTTATTGGCAAAAACTATTTTTCACCTATAAGTAATGCACATTAATGATAAAAATCTTTACATTAAAAAAAGCTAAATAATTAAACAAGAAGGTGGAGTTATGTACCCCAACACCCACCCAGCTGTTGTTACCAGCTACAAGTGCATCATGCCCTGAAATACTTATTTTCCAATTATTACAATGTTCTATTTATTATGAATACCATTATTATACATTTTCACCATTTATAGTTACATTTAGTACATGGAACATCCAGGAAAGAAGACAAGTGCTGTCATAACTTGTGAAATTGTGTATATTAATATTATTTATGTAAAATTTAGCTCTAACAGTTGGTTCCTCAACAAACTTTTGTCTCTTTGACATTAATCAGTCTAAAATGTTATCTTATTAACCAAATGTGAAATCACAAACTCCTCCACCATGAACATGTCCATGTGTTAGAAAAGTTCGAGCTGTATTTCTGATTCTAACAAAGCGCTTACAGTGAACACAGAAGACCCCTTCCAAACATGAGCAGGGACAAATTTATCTGGCTTTGATTTAAGATTTGTTTGAGAGCACAGGTGTCAAACTCAAGGCCTGAGGGACAAATTTAGTGAGAACTTTCAAAGAATATGATTATCGTACATTATTTGCATCAATCATTACCATTAAAGGTAATTCATGTAGAACAATGTTGAGTGTTTTTCTGGCCCTCGATCACTTAGAAATTTTGTGATGTAGCCCTCAGAGTATGACACCCCTGCTCCAGAGGTATTAAACTACTCACAGCTTCTTTGATATGGCAGGAGAAGACGTGAATCTGAAAGTCCTCAGAGCTGCGGTAGCTCTCAGTAAAGCAGAAGGAGTCATTTTCCAAAGAGCCATCCTTCCCTCGGACACAGAACAACACTTTATAGATAGGGAAGGAGGCAATCTCAGTGCCAGTAGCCTGATCAACAATCCTGAAGGTAAGCACACAGAACAAAGTGTGAAGTGTTTTATGAAATCTCCCCTTATGGCACCAAAATACAGAGTATTGCAGAGCATGTTCACAGATGATATTGCCATACAGTACTAAGCTAGCTGTTTAGTTTCCATAAGCCAAAAAATAAATAAATAAATCTAACAAATTACTTTCCATACCTTGCATTTAGAATGTTTTCATTTAGACAAAATGGAGACATGGGGAATTATGCGTTACATTTGGCCATATGGAACATGTTTAAGACTGCAGACGTTTTCTTTGATTCCAATATATTTTACATGACTCAGTAGTTGCATATTATTTAATATAATCACAAAAAATTATCAGTCCAGTAACAAGTTCTTTGAGTATATTCATACAATGTAAACAAGAATAAACATCACTTTTCAAATCTTGAAAATGCACCTGGACCTTCAACAGCTCTGTCCATGAACTAAATGTATATTTTTCCTTTTTTGTATTACATATTTTTTAGCAGACATTTCATATTTTCAGATAACTGGAGATTATACCTTTACTACAATAATTTCTACAATGACTGCTTTACTGACAGTCATGTATCCGAATCCCAAGACACTGTTATGTCCGTACTGCATTTTCTGATGGTCTTGCATGCTTTATAATAATTTTTTTGCGTGTGTGTTTGATTTTAATATTCAAAATGGCATTTATGAATTTAAGTCTAAGCATGCATTTTATATATATATATATTTTTTTGTTTGTTTTGTTTTTTGTTTTTTTTTTACGGCCTTAACTGCATTCAAGCCCATACTCTCTCCCACATCTAGCCCTAGCCTACCTTTAATAACTACACATTTGTTTCCTTTCTTGACATTGTCATTCTTTACTCTGTTCTGTGCATCTGTGACTATTCTGAACTCCTCAGTGGTTTTAAAGAAACATCCAATGCTACGGGTCAGCGGATTTAAAAAGTCAATCCTGATGAATCAGACACATGTTGCAGTAATATAAAGGTTTTATGTGCACCATTTTGAATGGCCACCTTTATGAATTTTAGTAAATATTCATAGATTACACAAAAATGACACTTAGAATTCAGGCTAGAAGTGTGACCAACATGCAGGAACTTGGGGAGAAAACAATTCATGGTTGCTCAACAGAATTTTCACATCGCTTAACTTTAAAAGTGAAACTGCAGTTCTCATGACCACTATGATCGTTCCTAAACCCCGCACACTGTTCCGAAACCACATTACACTGCCAGTTTCAGTGTGGTTTATCTTCTGAACTGATCAGAAAACTAGCATCGCATTGTTTTTTTCTTCACTTTTTTTTTGGTTAAGATTTAACAATAAAATTTCAAACATTTAAAGTATAGAGCCACTGCTTCATATTTAAATAAAGAACTTTACATTTCAGTCCATGATGGTAATCTTGATAGAGAATAATGCACAAACCAGATAAAGAACAGAAACATGATAAAGAGCCATTGAAGACAGACGTTTATATCTGATCATACACAGGAAGCATATTCGTATACTGTGTGTGATTACGCTGCCAGTAAATCAGTACAAGTCTGAAATCAGACTACTCAGATATTTTTATGAGTCTGATCTTACATATGTCAGTGGATCAACAGGAGTCTAATTCTGAAAGTTAACACATCTGTGCAAGAGTCTGATCTTACATAGCAAATTATCTAACAAAACTAGGCAAAAATTATGAAATCGACCTCACGAGATCAGATCTTACACTTAAAGTCTGATTTTATATACCAAGTATACGAAGTACAGTATATGAATCTGATCTTACACTAGCAGTATGTCAGTATGACTAAGTCAGTGAGTTTGAGCTTACACTTCCATTATTTTAGAAAATGAGTCTCATATTAAACTATTAGTATGCCTGATCTTACGCATCCAAGTATGGCATGACATATCAAGTACGTCACACTACCAGCATGATACTATAAACATCTCTATACATTGGAAACAACAGTAACTTGCAAATGTGAAAAGTGTGTGCATATTTTCCAACCACAGAGCATGATGCAATTTTTAATGCTTTGTGGTCTATTTGAGGATCGTTTCACATTGGTTTTGTTGTCCGATCTGTCACATGTGTCCTGACTGAATGACTGAGTAGTCTATTAGTGACGAACAACTATAAACATGCTTGCAAGAAAGAGAAAGTTTGGGAAATCCACTGTAATGACGGATATTCAGGACCTTATTTAAGTGTTGAAAATGGGCAACATGAAAGTAAGAAATGCTCGCAGCATTGAGAACCTACAGGTGAAATCATGAATGTGAATATTTTATCTGAAAAATCTTATTCTTAAGTAAGCGGTGAAGCCTGTTTTAACCTTCCAGCCTGCCAGTATCTAATCTTGACGTTTTAGTACATGAGACGAAGGTCAGTGAATACCTTACCTCACACAACCATCAGGATTGTTGGGTATATGTAAGGTGATTGGGATGGGACTGGGGCTCTCTGCCCTCAGGGTGGACATTGCTTTCTGAGCCTCAGCCTCACAGCGTGGAGCCTTCACCCACATACATCCCAGATAAGAGAGCTTACTGAACTGCACACTCTCCTCCTCTGGCACCACAGGACTACCCACTGCAGCTACAGAAGAGTCTGGAAACATGCAAAATATATTAGATTATTAATACAGTTTTATGTTGTTTTATTTAAATTTGTTGCAAAATAAGGCATTGAAGTTTGTGTATTTGGTTGTTTATTTTAAAATGAGATAATGACGCCACCTGCTCAAGTGATTAAACGCCGCCCAACCCAGGATTTTTTACTTGGATTTCAAATGAACCTACACAAATTAGTCCAAATTGGTGAAATTGTTGGAGTTTTTTAACTTTAAAAAATAAAAAACAAAAAGTGGTGAGTTCATATGTATTCAACCCTTTTGCTATGAAGCTCTTAAATAAGTGCTAATTACTTTCAGAAGTCACATAATTAGTTAAATAAGGTCAACCTGTGTGCAAGCAAGTAACACCATAAAGTCCAAGGGGCCTTCTAAACTTGTAAAAAACATCTGAAACCTTGTAAATCGCATGAAGCATCATTCAATCCATCATCACAAAATCCGAGAGCCGTGGCCTAATGGTTAGAGAAGCGGCTTTGGGACGATTCCTGAACCAGAAGGAAACACGTTTGGTGGCGGAGGGGGAATGAGCTGCACCTTTCCTTCCTGGACATTCATGGCTGAAGTGCCCTTGAGCAAGTCACCTAACCCCCAACTGCTCCCTGGGCCCTGCAGTGTGTAGCAGCCCACTGCACCAAGTGTGTGTGCATGCTCACTTTGGATGGGTTAAATGCAGAAGTCAAAAGTTCCCTAGTGGAATTAATGCAGTAAAAAAAAAAGGAATAATAATAATAATAATACACTTCACCTTCGATTTCCTGTACCCATATTTCCCAGATTTCCCATACAAAATCCAGTGCCGGACATTATTTGGTACTGCCAGAAAAATGCTTGGAAAAGTCCAGGAATCGATGACGGAAGTCATGATTTAGTTGCTCAGTTGTATAAATAAAGAAAGAAAGAAATGTAGGTCGCTCTGAATAAGGGTGTCAAATACCACAAATGTAATGAGCTGAGCTCATGGAGACATTTCCCAAGAGACTTGCAGTTTTAATTGCTGCTAAACACGGCTCTATAAAGTACTGACTTGGGGAAGATAGTTATGCACCCTCAAGTTTTTTTGCAGTAATTTTTCTTCCTTTTACAATAACTAATATTTTGCATTTTCCAAGTTGTTGGCATGTTATATAAATTGACTGTTTAACCCTCACCTCCACTCCAAATATCTATTTTGATTCAAGGAAATTTACCACTGTATACTAATAATTTATGTACCACAGAGAGAGAGAGTACTTCCTGTAAAATGCATCACGTTCTAACCACTAAGTGAAAGTTTGACACTAGACTGGACACCAGACTGCTGCACTTTGAGTCATTCCACAAGGTTAATTTTTTCAAGTTCAAGAAAAGGACATAGGAAATGAGGGTTTAAAACCCATAACTTCAGTTAGTAGACTAACACACCCAAAAACAACAGCAGGAACCAGTAACATGCAGAGAGCCAGATGAATCCTGCGCAGTAAAGACTACATCCTGCACAGAGCACCCAGACCCTTTCACTACCTTCGCTTGCCTTATATGGTCAGCAGCCTTGATCTGAAAATGTTTGAATCTGTAGCGATCATCTGACTGCACAAACATCTCCACGTGATCATTTTCCCCTTCGAAATGCTGTGAGAAACCAAATCGTACCATTAGGTGTCACACTGAGAGCCAGGCTAGGTGGTCTGTCCTGTGACTTAGGCTCTGTGGACATGCCTGTGTCCTGCATGTTCTCTCCAGGCTGCACTGATGTTCCAATTATAGGTTCTCGTGTCCTCAATTCATCTTCCAGAACCTCCTCCATTGCCCTCTCCAGCTGCTCACTTCCATTCCAAGACATCTAGAAGCATAAAAAAGGGCATCAAACAAGTTAGAAGAAAATTTTTCAGCTTTTCTTCCTTAAAAAAGCAACACAAATCACTGTCATAATAGTTGAGCAGTCCAGCCATTTAACCTTAAAGGCATCGACAACATATTGTTTAACACACACATCTGATTTATATTAGACTGACAAAGCAAAAAAAAAAAACCATGTTTTTCTAATTAGTTTACACAAAGTTATGGCACGAAGAACATAAAAATAACTTGGGATTCTGACTGATGTTACATCAACTGCCATTTATCAACCTATTTATTTATATGTGTATATAACTTCAGCCAATCAGAAGAAATACTGGGCAGCCCTGGCCATGATATCGATCAGGTTCATCATTATAAACTGATCCATTATGTGCTCTGTGCCATTCGTGTTCTTTCAGCATAATCAGATAGTTTATTACAGAGTCAACTCCGGTATTTCTGTGTTTAGCTAACGCCAGACATCAATTCTGCCACAGTCTGCAACATGCCAACAGCTCTTTCTCTCTCTTAGCTAAACTACACAGCTCTCTCTCTCTCAGCTGAGCAACACAGTGCATGTACACAAAGCATGATAATATAATCAAAAGTGAAGTAACTGTAATTTATTTAAAATATTTAAATTCCTTGAAAGTTTATCATTTTAACTTGTGTCAAAGCAAATAAATGGTGATCGAGAATCTAGCAAAGCACTACATTTCTCTAGCACAACAACCAAACTTAGGCTGTGTCCCAAAAAAGTGCCACTTGACAAAAAGTGCACTCGTGGGGGCGCACCTGCCATTCTAGGGAATTATATATAGCGCTGAGCAATAGGACGATAAAGTGAATTTAAATTTAATCAAATAAAAATACAAACAATAAAAAATATGTTAAAGTAATCTACAAAAGCACGTCTTGTTATTCCTTGACAAATCCCAAATGTATTTAGTTTAGGAAAGTATTTCTTAGGGTAAACAACAATTTTTTTAAAGGGCACTTTTTATTTTTTTCAATTTTGTTTACTTGGGTTAACATTTAATTGATTCTGAAGGAGAATGTGCAGTAAGAAGCTACTGAGCAGCATTCAGAATTCCAGTTCTAAACAAATTAAGAAATCAGGTAGAGGCTGAAAAATATAAATAAATAAAACCTAAGATTTTGTTTTTAGGCATATCACCCAGCCTTAATGTTGAATAAAATCAATCACCAAGCCAAAAGCATTTCACCAAAGTAGCCCCACCCCATCTATCCCCAACACTACACATGAAATATGCCATGATTCAAGCCTTTACTAGCTAGCTAAACAACCAACCAAATAAATAAAAACAATTTCAAGTAAACTACAAAAGCACTTATTGTCTTATTATTCCTTTAATAAATACAAATACGTTTTGTTTAGAAATGTACTTCAGGTATTTCAGGATTTTTTTTTTTACTTTATTTTTTCAAATTTGTTTATTGGGTTTACATTTCATTGATCCTGTGAGCACCGAGGAGATTTTGAACTGCACTTAACCAGTTAAGAAATGTGTCTGCTTGTTTTCTGTATTGATAATTTAATATAAAATTTATTTGAACAATGTCCTTTCTTTAAATAAAGCAATCAATATCAGAATTGTAATTTGAGTGAAGGCTGAAGATAGATAGATGGATGGATGGATGGATGGATGGATGGATAGATAGATAGATATAGATAAACAAATAAGTCAGATCAGGTCATATTGCCCAGCCCTACTATATAGGAGCAGAAGCAATTTGGGATGGAGCCTTTTATGCATTGGGAAGAAGAAAGTGATTATTCCACCAGTGTTCTATTCATTTAAAATAAAAATTTTTTCATTTTGGTCACTTACAGTCAGTATTGAATCAAAATGGTGACAGAAAAAGTGTAATGTGGCCAATCACCTTCAGTCTGGGACGTCCCTCTAAGCTGGACGGCGAGCCCTCGTTACCGTTCTGCACCAGCACAAACTCCTCACTGGTGACAGTAGACACGGATTCAGTGGAGCCACTCACTTTACGCAGAGACGAGCGGTCATCCATGATAGCCAGGGACACTCCTCCCTCGCCCCTGCTACTGCCCTGCACAAAATGTTAATGCTACAGTAATCCAAACAGGTGTCACCCTAACCACACTATTCAGCCACAAAGCTGATTTCCCAGCACTGTTTAAAAGCTATTTCGGTGAATATTAACCATGCATGAAATGGTTATTTGAAGGAAGCCATCCATATGCACATCAAAACCTATGTATTTCGATTCAGACATTCCCACAGAGCACACCATTACTGTAACAATATCTATTATGACCAAACATAAAGTATATACACTACACACGAACATAAGAAAAGTGCACGCCATAAAGTAATCTTTTCTAAACTCATTTAGCATTTCTAGAAAATACTACATGGAAATATAAGAATAACGCAAGACTTAAGGTTATTTTTATATTTTTATAGTGTGATAACGCTGCCTGCTCCCTCATAGTGGTCCGCTGCACTCCATGAGGGTGTTTTTTTTTTTTTTTTTTTTTTTTTTAAACCCAAAAATTTTTAAAAATGCAAATTTTTTAATTGAAAAAAATGAATCAGTATTGCATATCTTTCTGTGTATATTCTGGGATGAAATTTTGTTAACGTTCTAGTGTTTCAGAATCAGTGACCATGGCAAGCAACGAGTTTTTGTCCTCTTTAATTCAATCTTCCTTGCATGCTTGGAATAGCTCATTATTTGTTGAAGGCAAGGTGGATGTCGCCGGATAGCCTCCAAGGTGGAATATTGAGGAAACTATTCAATTCAGAAACATCCATCAAGTTTGAGGTGCATGACTGTTTTAGTATATACTACATGGAGACATAAGTAAAAAACAGCACACTAAAAAGAGATTTTTATGGTCTATTTGTTTACATATTTTCAATCATGACAGAAGGATTGAGTACCGTGCTGCTCTCTGTGAACAGATGCATAAGTGCTGGGTAACTGTGTCCTTTTAAACTAATTCAAAGTTTTAGTATATACTACATGGAAACACAAAGAAAAGAAAACTTAAACTAGATTTTTATGGTTTATTTTTCCATTTTAAACTATAACAATGTTGCCACAAACCGTGAACCATTCAAGCACTCTCCATTCAGGAATAATGCCTAAAATCTCAGAGACATCGAGTCAATCAGATGGCACCTTTCCCAAATAATTTATGCACTAAGAGTCTATTAAAAGATTCTTTACACATCAGTGTCTATACTTACCTTAAATTCATTCTTAATTCATGTTATAGTTACAGCATGCGAACACCCGTAATCAAATCTGAGCTTCATGACTTGGTGATATTACATTAGTTTCAATCACTTTCCATTAAAATACATTTGATTATTTATTTTTGAATAAATCACATCACCAGGTTCATGCTGATACTTAAAACCAATATCAGGAAACATTTCAATCCTGTAGCCACACCTTCCCTTAAGCTAGCACTGCACAAGCTATCACTTTTATACACAAAGTCTTTCATCAGCATGACTGAATTTATTCTGATTGCAGTTTTCAAATTCAAATCCAAATTTATTTGTCACATACAAAATCATACACAGTACAATATGTAGTAAAATGCTTAGTACGACCGTCCTAAAATGTGAAGAATGAGCTATCAAAATAACAAGAAGAAAAGAACAACTTCTGAAGTAACTGATGACATGTGCTCCATAAATGGCATTGTGTTCGAAATATCCGTCCACATCCAAGCTGCATCCAAGCAAATTTTTTTACATTTTACATTTACCACACACCCTTATCCAGAGTGACTTTCATTTATCATTCTTTTTATGCAACTGAGCGATTGAGGGTTAAGCGCCATGATCAAGGCCCCAACAGTGGGAGACTGGTGGTACTGGGACTCGAACTCCCAATATATTTTTATATTAAAATTATTATAATATATAATCATATTATAATTTATATTTTATATTGACTTTAACTATAAAGTCCCTTAAATAGTTATAATTATATTGTTCTTCTTTGTCTTCTTGAT
>JAQMYF010000002.1:25650465-25663233 GCA_030014195.1 Neosilurus mollespiculum | reverse complement strand
TATATATTTGGGGGAGAACCCCTCTATGACAGGCCACAGGATAAAATACCTGCAAGTAGCAAGACTTTAAATCAGTAAAAACTGATAATACAGAAATTGTTTTCTTCATTATTCCACTCCATGGAACACACACAAACAGTTAACATCACCATCTTATTTATCCAGATGCTGTTCCTGTTGTTCTGTGCAGCTAGTGTTGTGATTACCCAGACTACTCTGATCATTATTAGGCCTACTTTTGTACCTTTTCTGGAATCACAGTACTTCCATATGCATACATAAAGCTTAAGACAGTGTAAAAAGATAGCGAAGTTAAAAAAAAAAAAAAAAAAAGAAAATTTAAAAACGCTGACGTTACAAACACAACACTACGGGCAGCCAAGTGTGATTTACCAGTATGCTTTTTGCTGAATCTCATCTCAGTGTTTCCTGAGATAAGGCTTTCTCTGTTGTTTTCAGCACTCATGAAGAGTCACCCTACAAACCGGACATCTTCCTGAAAACTGTTCACATACATTTATTCTTAAAAAAAAAAAAAAAAGGGATGATTACGCAAGTAATTCCTTCATCTGCTTTTGTTTTTAATGACTCTGACAGACAAGAATACTAATCTGACGATCCTGGCTCCGAGGCAGTGATTTTTGCCACTGTGACAGTGAGAAGAAGCGTTTCTAACTGTATAATCACTAGCACCAGGCACTGTGCAAATGCAGGGATTTATTTAAGTGTGACCACAGCCAGCTGTGTCTGAAAGGCTCTACACAGATGCAGCTCCTGAGGCACAGTCATGTGCTCTGATCACATTCAGTCAATTAGAAGCCTTTATAAAAGTTACAGAACAGAAAGGGAATTCAAACACAGCAGTGCTTTGTGCCAAACAGACCATTTCGACATAATCGCAGATTAATGCCCTCAAGCGTTTGTTAAATCTACCATATATTTGCATCATGCTGCTTCATTTGGTAATATGCTGTTTCTGTTTCTTGTCTCCTTTCTCTTCATCAGTATCAACTACCCTGCATTTTACTAGCTTAAAACACACCGAGAATTAGCTCCGAGTAATCCGCTCGACGAATTAACTGCTCCTCAACCACTAGCTATTTGACATGTAATTAAAATAATCACTCAATATAATTTATGTATGACAGCAGATAGTTTTTGTAAGAAATAAAATAAAAAATCTATATAATTAAAAAACAAACAAACAAAACAAAAAAACACACACACACACACACACACAAAACCCAAAAACAAACGTAAGGAGTGTCCTGGATGACCTCTGAAAGGAATTACTTAATGAGTTACTTCACCCACCCTGAGACTAATTAATTTCCTAAAACATTACCTCCCAAAATGCTTTATTTATTTAGTACTACACTGTGACATGCCTAAGAAACAGGTTCCTGTTATTACTTATGTTATAGCTGTTAACCTTTACAGGCCTCTTTCTTTTCCTCTTTTGTTAATAAGTTATATCTATATTTATTAGAAGCTATAATTAGGTTCCATTTTAGAGTTACTAAGCTAAAACACAGTTCACAAATGTTATAACCTATGACCTATGTTATAACTATATATAACCTATGGATCTAATGCTGGCTTTCTAAGACTGAAACTGAAAGAGGTTAATAATGGAGTGAAAAGACAACAGTGCAGATGGTCAATGTGACAAGAAAATATCTCATGTTCAATAACAATACAATTTCATGAAACATACCTGGAACTGTAAATGATTTTTTATTTTTTTTGCCATTCTTACTAACATAACCTGGCAGGATTTTGTAACTGACTACAGTAAATAGCTGATTTAATGGCTAATTACAATTCTGTGTTTATTAAATAACAGAGATTCTGAACTTTTTAAATGTGGCAGAATGTTTTTGGAGCTGAATATCTTGAGGCATCCTGTGTGTCATGAAAATGATTTGTGCCATACCGCTTCTCACTACTGCTGTGTTACTCTTTAGGGCCAAGGTTTGCAGATCATTATTATTATTAATAATAATAACACCACCACCACCACATTAGTAAGAGTATTCAATGTGCTGCTTGCACATTATGTTCTGTCATGTTTGAGGAAAATTTTGTTCAGCCCTTGTTCAGATTTTCTGGTCTGGACTGAATATTAAAACTGCAATTTCAAATATCAATGCAGACGAGAAGTGAAACTTTCTTACTGTGTTTGTTACTGCCGCTGACTTTCTCCTGATTCAACTGATGTCGGTAAAAGCACATGGGTGGGATATAAAATCAGTAAACTCGTATCACGCACAGTTGCCCAGTTACAGAATAAAACGCTGCATGGAGGCTATGCCACGTGTACTTTCCGGTAAGCACACCCACAGCAATATGGCACAACGTTCCAGAATGCAACCCAGGAACTTACTTCAAACCACAGACATCAGACATAGTCATGCACTGACCACAATATGAGCACTATCCTCAGACTGGTCAGCACTTTACAGCTGATATAAATACTTCTCTATGAACGTGTGGGCAAAACCTGGTTAATTACCACACACCCTCACTGGTAACATTTACTACTACAGGGTAAAGAACAACTTCACTTTATTTCAACATAAAGAGTCCTCCTGTATGTTGTCTAAGGGGATTGTGAAATAGGAGCTTTTCCCAAAGGCTTAGTATTGTGAGCATACCTGTGACTGGTGAACGAAAAGATAAACCGGTGAGTTATAATTTACTTAAATCCACTGTGTGCCACTGAAATGATTCAGAGCAACACACAATATCAATCCACCATCTCAACTAATTTTCACCAAAATCATCAAAAAAGTCATACGCTTTCAGTTCGGGCCAGCAAATAAAACTCTTGCATCTTTATATTATAACTGATAAAAATATATATACAAAATTTGTATTATTTATATAAAGTTTAGTGATGTCTGGTCATGATTTTGAATAAGGTTTAAAAAGAAATCTGCTTTACCCTTAAGAAAGCGTTAAGTCCGAGCCTCATCATTAATCATTAACGACATCAATCATGCAGTTCCTTGATTTGGTCGCACATGCTTTGTTGTAATTTATGTTGAGTCACGTGTATTTAAACCACTGATAACATGTTATGGATTGTGAAATTACAGCTGACTTTTAAGATTACGACTCGTGACATGAACCCAAATCAATTCTTTACTAAACTATATAGGGGCCCGTACACTAACGTGTTAAATTATGATACGGATCATATAGGCTGGATATTACTTTGCTGTGCTTACGCCATCAATCCCCGCGATCCTGGCATTCGCAGAAAACGGGATCACAAACAGAAACATTCTTCTGTTGCCGGTGACTTTGCCATATTTGCAGCAGTTTTCATATGAACAGAACTCGAATGCTTATTGGGTTTTTTTTTATTAAAACTTACACAGTCAATGCTTCAAAAAAACTTTGTAGTTAGCTGCTTTAGTGGGCACACAGCATTATTTGTTCTAATACCAAATACAACTTGCGTCCAAAGAACTTATGAAGTACAGCTTTTGTTACCAGCAGCAAAATAACAGTGTGAACCTGACTATAGACTATCTGAATATACAGTCTGGGCTAAAAAGAAATCAGCTCCCACCTCCCCTTCATACGGTTCTGTTCCCCTTACTTTCATTTTTACATGGTGTTTCTGTTCATACACTGAATAAACCTAAAACAAGTTTGCAGGGTAACATAAAATAACGTTGGTTAGTGTTTCAAAGCTATAATTTGCTAGACATCTTGCTAAGAGGCAAAAAAAAAAGACAAGAAAACAAACCCGGACAGCCAATTATCTATATTTATACATCTAAACAGAAGACTTCACAACAATGGGGTGGTGTTTAGGTTTGACAACAACGTTATTATAGCTCACTGTTGTGGTTAAGAGCTCATGAAACTGCTCCTCTAGTATGAAACAGCTTAGCTGCTTTTCTCCAGAGCTAAGCTAGCAAAATAACTAGCATGAACAGAAGGCGCACGCGACACGCGCAGGTAAATACACCAGCTGATTAGCAAGCAGACTAACAGCCTGAACTGGTTAGTTAATGTCATAACTGGTTACAAGATGACTACACTGTTAGCCTCTGTGCTTATTTCCTAAATAGAGCTGCTCGTAAACATTAAAAAATGGCGTTTAGGCGTATAACGTGGCGGCCATAATAGCAACTTGAAGTCGGAGTGATGTCAAAAAGCAGCACTACAGGAATAACTTACTTGTTCGGAGTTTAGCGTTGAAGTGTCTGTCAGCAGTCCCGGTTTATATCAACATCAGAAAACGCCTTCTTTTCCTACCCGTATTGGGGGGAAATCCCGTCTCGTCGACTGCCATTGGTTAATACAGACAAGCGCTGTGTTGATTGGAAGGTGGAGCTGCCATCCAATCATGGGGTCAAATGCTGTAAGATATTACCCAATTCTGGAGCAGGAGGCGGGACCTGCCGGTCTGAATAAAGGCGGGCCAAAGTCGAGGTTTCGGGTTTATAACTGGACGTCACTTGAGCGAGACTCAGGGTGTTTGAGCGCCACCGTAAGGCACAAAATACCCCCCATTAAATAAAAAAATCAGATAGGATGTGGCATATATCATATATATTTGTCAAATTGCTTAATTCTGCTAGGGTCGCAGGGAAAGCTGATGCCTGTCTCAGCCACTGGGCAAAAAACAGGGTACACCCTGAATAGCTCGTCAGACTATTGCAAGCCAACACACACACACACACACACACACACCCATTCATACTCACACCCACATCTATGGGCAGTTTTGGAACAGCTAGTTGGCCTAATGTGCATGTCTTTGGACTGTGGGAGAAAACCAGAGTACCCGGAGGAAACCCACAAAAGATCGGGGAAAAAAACATGCAAACTCCACCAACACCCAAACCTGGGAATCGAGCCCAGGAACTTCCTGCTGTGAGGCGGACGTGCTAACCACTACATATACTTACTACCCTATATATAAATTAATTCAGTATGTTATTATTGTTTTTATTTATTTCTATCTATATGTTAAATAAACCTACACTAACCAGTCAAAACTCATTTATACATTCATTTGCCGAACAGCTTAATCCTACTAGGATCTCAGATGCCTCTAGAGTCTAGACCATAGGTGTCAAACTCAGGCCCACGGGCCAAATCCAGCCCGCCGCCTCATTTTTAGTGGCCCACAAGAGCTTTCAAAAAATATGATTATCGTACATTCTTTGCATCGACCATTACCATGAAACCTAATTCATCTAGCAGTAAACAGCTAGTCATTCATGCCACAAGATTGCATGCTAACTGGTTGCAATTAAACCCTTTTAGAGCAGATGTTCAGTGATTATTCAGCCCTCGATCAACTTTAAATTTAGTGATGTGACCCTCAGTAAAAATGAGTGACACCCCTGCTCTAGACAATGGTGGGATATGCCCTAATCAGCCCCCCAGTCTATCGCAGGGCAACACACACAACCATTAGAACTCACACCTTCAGTCAATTTGGAACAGCCAATTCACCGAACCTGCATGTCTTTGGACTGTAATAAGAAGCCAGAGTACCTGAAGGAAACCCATGCATGAACCGGGAGAACATACAGACTCTACGCAGAAACATCCTCGTCGAGACAGGGACTCGAATCCAGGACCCTGCAACAAACTGATGGTGGTGCACTGTGTGGCATTGCTGCCTCACAGTTCAAGGGTCCCTTAAATGTATTTGAGTGTGAATGTGAATGTATGTTTAGGCATGTATACTTGTGATGGATTTGCATTCTATCCAAAATATGATCCTGTGTTCCAGTGATAGGGCCCTGACTCACAACAACCCTAATTGGGGTAAAGTTTTTAAAAAGGAATGTATATATTCCAAATTAAAAAAACTCATTTTAAAGAAACAACAACTCACTGACACTGATTAAGTAACAATGTGGTTGCAATGGAGACTGCCAGCTAAAATCTCTCTATCTGTGTCTACACAGCCACTTTGCAGATCTCAGCTAGTGATCAGGTGAGCCTGGTGGTGCAAGGAACATGGCTCATCCTCCCCCACTGCATTCTTATACACAGAACATTGGTGTAAGTTTGTTTGGAAGAGGGCTGAAAACATGATTTTTAAAAAACGACACCTACTTTCTCTGATCAGTTGCTGCTCTTGCATCTGTTGGTCAGCTTCACTATCAATCTGTTAGGCCCTGACACAACAGGTTTACAACAGATCCACAACTGAAAACTGGACAAATTCCTAGGACAGATGTGGAAGTGTTGTTAGAAAAAAAAACATTTTTTAAAATCACCTGCTGTGTGACAGAAAATGCCCTGAAAATCCCTTGCTATGTTAAAAATGTTTCCATCTCATAGATTATTCCCGATGCCAAGTCCATTCCTAGGTCTCTTGTGCGATGACCTTCGATGTCCCACGGCTATGTTACAATTGACATGTGAATTTTAGGTGCTTTTTGGGTCATCTGACATTCTCAGAATCGTACGGTCTTCTTATAATAGTCCTATGATTGCTCTACATTAAACCCATGGGAGCTCCTTATATATCCGTGTGTACTGTATGACATTTTGATAATGTTTGGTTGGGCGGAATGGTGATGTAGTGGTTAGCACGTCCGCCTGACAGCAAGCAGGACCTCGGTTTGATTCCTCAGCCCAGGTGATTCTATGTGGAGTTGCTCCCTCTGCTTTTGTGGGTGTCCTCCGGGTACTCCGGTTTCATCCGACAGTCCAAAGACATGCACATTAAACTAATTGGCTGTTCTAAATTGACTGTAGGTGTGAGTGTGAAGAGCCATGAGGAATAGCAATACCCAGGATTGATTCCATCCACAAGGAAATGCTTCAAACCCACCTTGACACTGCAACAACTATGCTGGCTGACCTTTTCAGCAAGATGTGGGACATAAATACCATCCTTTGTCACTGGCCCACGGGTCTCATCATCAAACTCCAAAGGAAATGTAACCTGCAAAGCTGTAATAATTGGCGTGGCATTACTCTCCTGTCTATTCCGAGTAAGATCTTCTGTAGGATTCTTCTTCTGCGAATTGATCCAGCCACTGACAGCAGGCTTAGACAGGAGCAGGCAGCTTTAAGCAAGGGTCGAGGATGCATAAGACCAGATCTTCACACTGAGGTACATCGTCGAGAAGTGTCTCGAGGGCATCGCCCCCCCTGTACATCAACCTTATAAACTTTAGGAAAGAGTTTGAAAGTGTGCACGGAGAGACTCTTTGGAAGATTCTTGAGTCATACGGGATGCCTGGTAGGATCATCATACTCATCAACCTCTTCAATAACCATTTCTAGTGCAGCGTCATTATCGATGGCAAGATCATCTCAGAACCATTTCCAGTTAAATCTGGTGTGCACCAAGGCTGTATCCTTTTACCCATGTTATTCCTAGTTATCATCGACTGGTATCCAGTGGACCCTTTTCTCCCATCTGGAGGATCTAGACTTTGCTGATGATCTGGCAGTCCTTTCCTCTAGAAACGATCACCTGCAGGAGAAAACTGACAGACTGGACAAATTTTCTAAGCAAACGAGGCTTAACATCAGTACCATCAAGTCCAAATTCATGTGCAATCAATTCGAGCAGACCTTCATCTATTATTGCAAACAGTAAAGTGCTGGATCCTGTAGATGAATTCACCTACCTGGGCAGCCTCATTATCAAGGATAATGTAGCCAAAAAGGACATTCAATCTAGGCTAGGCAAGGCCTGAGGGGCCTTCGCACAGCTTCAACCCATCTGGAAATCCAAGCAGTATGGCCTGAAGACTAAGCTAAGACTGTACAACAGTAACGTGGAATCTGTGCTCCTCTATGGATCTGAATGCTGGCGTGTTGTGAAGGCAGACATGAACAAGATCAGTGCATTCCATAATTCCATTACACAATTTTCCCTGGGATAAATAAAGTATTCTGATTCTGCTAATGGATGCTTGCGGACGATTTGCTGCATCTTTTGACCCCAGAAGGTGTTAAATGAAGATCTCCACAAAAGAACGAACAGCAATAACATTCAGCTAGGGATTAGGCACCGCCGCCTGAAATGGCTTGGCCACATTCTAAGGTTGAAGCAGGGTCAGATAGCAAAAACATGTCTACAGTGGACCCCTTCTGGGAGGCGGGACAGCCAAAACAAACCTGGCGATGGACAGTACAGGCCGAGCTGAAGGAAATCATTCTGACTTGGGGCAAGGCGCAAAAAATTGCTAAGGACCACCAATAATTGCGTCTCCGTGTCGCAGCCTTATTTCCTACCCGGGAATAAGAGGATAAGTATAAGTAAGTGAGTGTGAATGGTTGTGTGTGTGTTTGCATGCAATGGTCTGGCGTGTTGTTCAGGGCGGACCCCGCCTTGGCCCAGTGTCAGCTGAGATAAGCTCCAGCCCCATGACCCTAGTAGGATTCATTCATTCATTCATTCATTTTCCAAGCCGCTTAATCCTAATTAGGGTCGCAGGGAGGCTGGTGCCCATCTCAGCCGACTCTGGGCGGGGGCGAGGTACACCCTGGACAGCTCACCAGGCCATCACAGGGCCAACACCCACACAACCATTCACACTCCCACCTAGAGGTGATTTGGAACATCCAATTAGCCTACTGTGCATGTTTTTTGGACTGTGGGTGGAAACCGGAGTACCCAGAAAAAACCCACACAAGCACGGGGAGAATACGCAAACTCCACACAGAAACGGCCAAGCTGGGAATCGAACCCAGGCCTTCTTGCTGTGAGGCGAACATGCTAACCACTATGCCACCGTGCCGACCTCAGTAGGATTACTCAGTAGCCCTTAGTAGCCCTTAGTAGGATTAAGTGGCAAATAAGTGATTGAGTACAAATAAGTTGACTCTTTGAGGTTTCTTTTTGTTGGTCACTGAATGCCAATTTGCATATCGACTGTCTGGGTCTTTAACACTTTCTTTCGCAGTGTAATTTAATCTAATACCGTTATATGAAAACCTAAAGATATGAGTTGTTGTCAGTGTTAATGATGAGACATGTTTGTATAGTGGTGGAAGTGATCATTTATCTGTCAGGCAACAAAAATCAATAACTTGTAACACCTCAGAAATATTTAGTCTGTTATCTTCACACCTGGCTGCAAAACCAACTCTTTACTCTCTTTTCACAGAGTGTTGATCATGAATCTGATAAAGCAGACAAAAAGTTTCAGAGAACTAAAAAGTGCAACAAGTATAAATGGACCCATGAAATAAAGTAACATTTTAATTATTTTTTTTTTTTGCTCTGTTGTTTCAACTCACTTTCTAACTGTTCGACTCTAAGCTAAAAAGACTGTACATGAAAACAATTCTCTTCACATAAAAAAGTGTCAGCATTTTTCAACACTTACATCAGAATGTGAAAATAAAAACATGGTAATAAATGAATGTACCATATGTATCCATTATAACAAAAGTTTCAATCATAATGAGTAATAGTTCATAAAACATGCTCTTAAAAATTCAATACAGGATTTTGAAATCAGACACTTATATATAGAAGAGTGCAAAAGTTTGCCTTTCACACAGCTTTTGAGGGGGGAAAAGGAAGATGTACTGTACTATTTTTCCATAAAGTCAAAACATTTGATAAGTGCAAAAGATAAGATGAAACCAACTGAAAATATTAACAGCTCTGATTTGAAGTAGGCAAGTGCTTCAAAAAATTCAAAGTTTTTAATAAATAATTGCAAAAGAATTTGTTTTTCAACATCTTAACAATAAATATCTCAAACTTAATGGTCTTATGGTTAGAGAAGCTGGTTTGGAACCAACGGGTTGCTGGTTCAATTCCCGAATTGGCAGGAAAAACGTGTGTTGGTGGTGGGGGTAAGTGAGTATTACGTCCCCTTCCTCCACCTTCATAGCTGAAATGCACACGAGCAAGGAATGTAACCCTCAACCCTCTCCGGGCACTGTAATGTGGCTGCCCGCTGCTCAGAGTGTGTATGTGTGTATGTGTGCTGAACATGGGTTAAGTGCAAAGCCAAATTTCCTCACAGAATAATACATTAAATCAAAAAAAGGATAATTTTGTTACCTGTGATAATGACCGCACATCTGTAAAACTCAACCTTGGCATATATTAAATTCTTTCGCTCTCTTTCTTTTGCTCAAAAGCTTCGCAGACTTATGCATTCAACTGTAGTTGCTAACTGAGGCATGAACTTTTGCCTGGGTTAAATATCTGTTCTTGTTTTCAAACAAATACAGACAAACATGTTTAAATGCATTAATAATCAGATCATGCATGTAAGATGGATATCTTTCATGGCGGTGTGTTAAGATGAAAATAAAGTTTCAATATCAGAAATCAGTGCTGAGTATAAAAACCACTGGGTGTGTTCACAGTCTTCAACAATACTTATATTTACATAAACTATATTCTTATCCATGTTAATTAGAAATGTAATTTTAGGTCTATTTTCAGAAATGTGTTATTCTGACTCATAAAAGCGTACCATCATTTTAATCTGAAGACATGACTGGATGATATAATTAATGAATATTACAATAAAGTGTGCCACAATACACATTCTATCACATATCCTGTCTTAGAAAATAAGGTTCTGGTTCCACCAGTGTTCTTTGGGTTCTACAGGGGTTCTACACATGAACCTAACTGAAAGGAAAAGCCTTTGTTACAGAACTCAAACACGAAGCTTTTAAATTTTTCTAAAAGTTTTCTTTTCATAATTTCATGATTACTTCTGATGATTCAAATATTCCTCACATTCTTTATATAAAAAGCTAAAACTGTAATAATTTTTCCTTCTTTTTCCTTTCATTTAACTCATTTCTGTTGATGGAATAACAACACAACAGCATTTCATTATGTACCACTCTCTATCGTGTGACAGAAGTTTATATTGTGATCGGGTATTTTTGCAATATCAACCCTAAAACTCACTCACTCACTCACTCACCCACTCATTGGCCAAACCGCTTGATCCTTCTAGGGTTGTGGGGAGGCTGGAGCCTATCTCAGCACACTGGGCAAAGCCTGGGTACATCCTGAACAGCTCGCCAGACCATCACAGGGCCAAACACACACAACCATTCACTCCTAGGGGCAATTTTGAACAGCGAATTGGCCTAATGTGCATGTCTTTGGACTGTGAGGAAAAACAGGAGTACCTGGAGAAAACCCCCACACACACGGGGAGAACATGCAAACTCCACAAAGAAACATTCAAGCCCGGCACTTGAACCCAGGACTTTCTTGCCGAGAGGCAGACATGCTAACACAACACCAGCATGCCGCCAAACCTACACCTATGGTGACAAACAACTGATGACGGCATTACAATATTCGTCCATATGATACTGCAAAAAAACTCATCGTATCCGAGGTAAGTGCTGTAAGGATTACGGCAAAACTATTTAAATAAGAGCCATTGTTTTCTCTCTTCTCTTTTTAAAAACAGATTATTAGCTGAAACAACCTTGCTAACGTTTTCGTTGTGTGTGAGCTCATTTAACTCAAGGCAAAACACACTTTAAAACAACTCAATCAGTCCATGCCCCCAAACTTTTATCATGCCGTTCTCTAAAATGAGGAGAAAGAGTGCCATGTTTCACTATTTAAGCGTAGACCTTGCATAGAGAAAGCTAGATATAGTCCTTCGCTCTTAAAACACAAATAATTCTTGATGATTTGGCAATTTACTCGCCACTGTCATAAAGCTGATACTGATACTGAAGACATGATTTTCTTTCATTTAGAGAATTAGGTTCTCTTAGAGAATTCCAACAGCAGCAGACGAAAAATCATGATGACTAGCCCTCATTCTGTAAAGACAGGAAGCCCATATTCTAAAGGACCCCAGACTCGGGTAAAACTACTATGTTGAGTTTCTGGGGCACAAAGATCCTTTTACCACAAATACTCTAAGAAAAACTGAAGTGTCCAAAAGCTTCAGCAGCAATAAATATTTAAAAGTACTGAATGCAATCCAACAGGAAGCATCAGGTCCTGTACACTTCTTATTATCCCAGTGTTCTCTGTGCTAGAAAAGTGAGTAAACAGCAAATTTAAGTTGATTAAAAACAGATGGTAATCATTCAGACATCTTCTTTCTTCTTGACTGAGTGTATCTCAATATGAAAAAAAAAAAAAAAGCCCCACACACAATCATATCCAATGCCATTACACTTTCATGTACATTGTCCTGGTATTACAGAATTCCATGTGCCACAGTTATCTTCTGGAACATCTCACCTCATGTCATTCACCACTGCTCAGACATCAGTGCTGATGGCATGTGTGTTGCAGTAGAAATCAGGGAAGGCGTGTGAGCTCAGCGAGGTGCCATGTGTGGAGGGCAGCATGTAGGCAATACGCTCTGTCCCATTGCGCTTCTCATCCATGTTGCGGAGGTAGAAGGAATTGCTGTAGAAGGTGGAGCAGGTGGGACAGGAGCTGTGGGCCACTTCAGAAGACATAGACAGGGGAGAGATGCTGGACCCATCCATGCCTGGAGGTCTGCAGACATCACAGGAGTACTGGGCCTCAGAGTAAGAAGGCGAGTCTGGATCAGATCCATTCTGCTTACAGCAGTAATACTGAGGAAGGGAGGAGAGAGAGTGAGAGAGAGAGCGAGGAAGGGAGGGAAGGGAAGAAGAGATAAAGAGAAAGAGAGAGGGAGATGGGGGAGGAAGAGGAAGTGAGAGAGAGAGAGAGAGAGAGAGGAGACACAAGAGCAAGCAACAGAAACTCAAAAAGACAGTGAAAAATGGAGAGAGAGAGAGAGAGAGAGAGAGAGAGAGAGAGAGAGGGGATGG
>JAQMYF010000002.1:25610470-25650365 GCA_030014195.1 Neosilurus mollespiculum | reverse complement strand
AAAAAGACAGTGAAAAATGGAGAGAGAGAGAGAGAGAGAATGAAGTGTGGAGTGTGAAGGACAGCAAATCAAGACAACATTTTTGAAACTATAAACATAAGGTCACTTTTTAATGTGTACAAGAATCCTTTGATTATCTATTGGAGCTCAGCATTTTAATTTATGATTGTTAATCCATTCAGATCAACTAACACAGACAAATGCACAAACTGTACCAAACAATACCATCTGTGAGGCAGGCTCTGAATTCCAATAATGTAATCACATTTTTAAAATGATGGATGCCCTGGTGACATTGGCTACAAATCCCCGGAGATCCTTGGACCCCACTGTGTGTAAGATACAAAATCCGGAAAAGCCTTTTCAATACAAAATCAAGGGAGAAAAGTTGTTATCTGCTGAACTGTGCAGATACACAAATGGATGAAGATACCTCACAGCAGTACTCCGACTCACTTGGAGTTTCTCTGTAATATCAGTTACCGCTTGACAGTATGAAGACACCTATCAGAAGGTTCAGGTTTACCTGAGCAGGATGCTCTTGATTCCTTGCCTTTGCTGGTGAATTTTACAGTCGCTCTGTTGACTGCAGCAAGAAGAATCCTAAGGCTAAGCCACTGGCTTCCTCTTTCCTCAAGTTCAAAATGATTTGCTTTTCTCCTGTATACAGCTCTCTGATATTAATGCTGGCTTATCATTTTTTTTTTTTTTTTTAAATGCAGACTTAACAGACAAAACCCAAGGCTCAGACCAAGATAATAATTGTTTAGCTAGTTAATCTAACAGGACACATCTGGGCAACAAGGAACACCTGTCAATCACATGTTCCTATAATTTTAGTAACTTGGGTGAGTTTAAACAAAAGCCACCATGTTCTAAGTTGCTGAAGACATTGAAATAGTAAATAGTACTGCTAAAATTATAAACATGGGTGGCATGTTGGTGTAGTGCTTAGTACTTTCGCCTCACAACAAGAAGGTTCTGGGTGCAAACCTCTCATTCAACTGCTGCCTTTCTGTGTGCAGTTTGCATGTTTTCCTTGTGCTTTCAAGGGTTTCGTCTGGGTGCTCCAGTTAACTCCATAATCTTAATACATGCAGATCAGGTCAACTGGATTCTCTAAGCTGTAAACTGTGGTCTCTGTGTTCACCCTCCGGTAGACTAGTGACTAGTGTTTATTGTGTAGCCCGCCTCACACCCACAGTCAGTTGGGATTGGCTCTGGTGTTTCAATGACACTGAAGGATAAGCTATATAAATCATATAGATAATGGATGGATGTAAACATCAGGAAATAAAAACTGGAATTCTGATCTAGAGTCATCGTTTGATCTCAAGCTCAAATATCTTCAGTACATAGAAAGAACAGAAATATTTGGCCTTGTGATTTCAATATATTCAGACAGGACTGTATTCACAAAAAGTATCACAGATTAAAGATGCAAATACCAAATCAGATAAGATACCATTCAGATCACTGCAGGCTATAAATTTACCCACTTGATAGCTACAATAACCTATCTCCAAAGTAAAACTAATGCAGAAAATTCTAATCCTCAAAGTATCGGCCAAGGTGCATTAAGGTTAAGTGGAAAATTACTTGAATCATTCTACCTGATCAGATGAATTAGGTGTGTTAGACTGTGAAATATATTCTGTAAGAACTGCTGGCACTCCACAAACACAGAGGGGGAGAAAAAACCCCAAAGAAACCAAACTTTCAAAAATCATTTAGTATTATTTTGGATCTCTGGGTAAGTGTAGTGTAAAGCCCACCTGGAGTCGGCAGTAACAGAGCACTACAATGATACACAGCAGTATCACCGTTGCGAGTATTCCTCCAGTTATGACAACAGTTCCAGCTGTCATTCGACCAGATCTCCATCAAACCCTGCGAACAACAAAAGCACAAAGTACTAACAGTGACTAATACCTGTTTCAAGCACGGAACCTTCTGTTTTACATTTAATTTCCATTTAAACTTAATATTTTATTATTATTACATTCTTTTGCAGGATTCACACGACAACCATTTTGCTGCAATATTTTTTTGAAACCCTAGAAGTTAAAAATGTATTAATTCCTTCATTTGCCGAAGTGCCCAATCCTACTAGTGTCGTGGGAAGGAGCCTATTTTAGCCTACCATGGATAAAGGCGGTTTACATCCTAAACAGTTCGCCAGACCACCGCAGGGCCAACACACACACACACCCACACACATACATTCAAACTCACACCTAGAGACAATTTGTAATAGCCAATTAGCCTAATATGCATGTCTTTGGACTATGGGAGGAAAACAAACTTCCTGGAGGAAACCCATGCAAGCATGGGGAGGAACATGCAAACCCCTCACAGGAACACCATCATCGAGCTTTGGACACAAACTCAGGATCTTCTTAATGTGAGGCGGATGTGCTAACCACTACGCCACTGTGCCAGCGGGAAGCTAAAAATGTAAAACCTGTAATATAATAAAGTTTTATTATCTTTAATTAAAATTCAACATATGACCAGCAACTGTGTTATTTGTGTTCTCACATATTATAGCCAAACACGTTGGCAATTGTGTAGGTTTGGCAGCGCATAGAATCGGACTGGTAGAATCTGGATTCCTTGACGAAGCTAAACTTTTACACAGTCCTATAGTTCTTTGTTCACTCATGACATTTTCTCATTGTAGGAACATGAGTTTACTGAATGTAAATTTAAAAAATATAGCATCCACAAAAAGAGATTCTGGTTCACAAAGGTTGTAGTTCCCAAGTTTTCAAGATCACTGAACACTGATCTTGGTGTCCTCTGGGTTTCAACCAATTTTGTCTTAAATTTTTCTGGGTATGGATCATGTTTTGATTCGTCTGAACAATTCGGGGCTTGACTTGGTCATGGTTGGTGTGGGACTTGGTCTTAGTCTTGATACATATTGGTCTTAATTGGTATGGCTCATGATCATGATTAGTATGGATCATATCTTGGCAGGTATGGGTGTTTGTTGGTATGGATTATGTTCCAAAATTGATCTGAAGATTGATTTCGAGTTTTGGCATGGTCTTTATCTTAATCACAGTCAAAATGGGTTTTTGTCTTGAATGGGTCTTGAGCTTAGTTATAGTATGGGTCTTGGTTCCAGCTGGTATAAATTATGAAGATGTAAGGTGTAGGTCTTTTCTTTGTATGGGTTGCTGTGAGTCATGGTTTTGTTTTGAACCTAGTCAGTACATTTAGGTTGGAATGGCTGTTGGTCTTTCTCAAGAGAAGAAGGCTGAGAGAAAAGTGGGTCACTAGATGGCACTTACCAACCATGTATATAAAAAGATTTATTTTAAAGCTTAATAAAACATGGCATGTGTAGCCTTTTATTATACTAGAGTATAATGCAAAATATAAATAATACAGTAGGGCTGATTTAAAAGGCTCTTACTAATTTATTAACAAAATTGAATGATACGGCAGAGAGTTGTTAAATATGTAACAATGGTAAATATATTACCACATTTTCCGGATATATTAAAGATGATGCATATCAAAACTGATGCAAAAAAAAAGATGAATACCCAAGAAACACTTCTGAATAAAATAAAACAAAAAAATCTGGTAAGGTGTTTGCGTCATGCTGCCTGGAACCGACATATAATCATCCAATTTGCCACTTCCTGTTAGTCCCTGGTGGGTCTCTATAGCAACAAAATCAAATCTGAACAGATGATATTAACCCTGTCCATTGTGACGTTTATTTCACTGCTGTCATAATCGCAATCAGAAAAACTGTCATACACATGCATAATCTGATTGATGCACTAATCAATATGTTTTTCAGCAGGCAGGCTTTAACTGGACAAAGAGCCAGATGAATCAAGAGACAAAAACCAAAATGGCTGAGGAGGGTAGTACAGAGAGAGGGAGGGAGAGAGAGAGAGAGGGAGAGAGAGAGAGAGAGAGAGAGAGAGAGCATTGCTTATGCTTGTGTCCTCTGGATTCTCCTCTGTTGGATCTGTTGGATGTGTAGTGAGTGTGCTGACAGAGGAAATGTTGGGTCAAGCAGCTTGGCAGAATTGAGTTTGACCAGGAGTGCAGATTTGATTAAGGAGCTGGCACGATGAAGTGCAATCATGCAACTGGATAAGAATAATGACGCAGGAAGAGAGAGAAAGAGAGAGAGAGAGGCAGACAGAAAAAAAGGGGAGGCCAGACACACCTGCTCATTTGTCTCACAACATTCATCATATGCTCATTCTGTGGGAGAGATAATTGCATCTCATTCTCCATATGTAAAAAAAGAAGAGATCATTTCCTGATCTCTGCCCCTTCCTACACACCAGCTGTCTCACCAAAACAGCTGCGAAATCTTTTAATGCACAATATTTGTTATTGTAATATAAAATTACGTTAAAAACCGAGCTAGCGACCGGAGTTGCCGATGTAAAGCATTCATGCTTTAGAGTAAAACTGGCAAGAAAGAAAGTCGTGTTAATGAGTTCATCCTCCATGAGGCACAGAAACACAAAATCAATGTGTTTTATCTGTAATAAGACGATGGCCATAGGGAAGAGTGGCAGCATAGTTCTGTATATGGTGGGACATTGATGATTAACCAGACCGTCTCTGAACTTTTGAGGTTTTGAGTATTCCAGCTCTCTGCTACTGACACAAGGCTTCTATGATTCATATTTTTTTTCTTTTTTTTTGTTTTGTTTTTTTAGCTCTGTGGGGGCAATTATACATGCATTACTTTTCTGGTGAAAAAATGTCTGTCATTGAATTCAGAAGAAATAAGAATTTGCCTTAAATTTTTTTTAAGATGACTAGGGATACTGTAGTAATAAAGCAAATTATTTCGGAGCTTCAGTTTTCAAGCGATTTTCTGTATTGTAGGGAACAATGAGGTATCATGCGCTATTTTCTTATGCATGATCAACAGCATATTGAAACCGCTAGAACTCCGTCATACTCTACACATATACAGCCAATATATCAATACTATAGAACAGGGGTTTCAAACTCATTTTCATCGAGGGCCACGTCCCTAAATTTCGAGGCCATCGAGAGCCATCACTCAACATCTATTCAAAAAGGGCAACCATGAAATCTGCATGGCCACGTTATTTGTTGATGTATTTGTCCTCTTTTCCATTATTTGCGTTCCTTTTCTGACAGTTTTGATTGTGACAAGCTAGCTTGCAATCTTTCCTGAGTCATGAATGGCTAGCTGTTTATCTAACATAGGTTGGCTCTACCTAGTGGATGGATGATGAATTACGTTTAATGGTAATAGTTGATGCAAATAGTGTATGATCTTCATATACTTTAAAAGCTCTTGCGGGCCACATAAAATGAGTTGGAGGATTAGATATGGCCTGAGGGCCTTGAGTTTGACACCTGCGCTCTAGACAAATTACATAAATAAATTCTTAAGGCAAAGATGTTGGGTTATTATGAACCATTACAGGGTATCATGAACCTTAGGCAAAAATTAGGAATTCATCAGACTTTAATAACCAGCCTCAGTGGCCTTTCTTACTTTCATTCCCTTGTTCATAGTATCCAGTGCACTGTTTAAATCCTCCTGTGAGAAGCTGCTCCTCTTTGTTTTGTGTTTCCATTTCCTTGGCATAATGACCTTAAGAGTAACCATAAATTTCTTTATAATGTATAATTATATACTATTATAATAAACATGATATGTGACCTGACATATAACACTATTATAATAAACAAAGAAAGTATGGCTTGGTATCAGTAAGTCTCCCTTATCTGGTAATGTTCATGTAGAAAAGAAACCATGGCAAAAAACTGTAGGCCGTCATCTCCATCGATTTTGAATTATTTATATCTGAAGAATAAAAAGTTACTGGTTTGCTACTTTTAACATTTATAACCATTAAAGATTCTCAATTTAGAACCAGATGCTACAAAGCTATTTTATTCTTAAATTTACTGGAGTTAAGAGTTCTTCAAAGTACAGAAATTTGTTATCTGTTGGCACATGGCACCAAAACAGAAAGCTGACAAATCATGTGATCAAAGCAGGGGAGCATGGGATGTACAGCACCAACACACTTACCAGAATCATAATGGTTCTTTATACCCTTGGTTCATAGTACCGCATTCTTCCCTAGACACCAAGCCTATGATGGTACACTTAGAGACATTTGTACAGCCGTACCAGCAATTTAAAATTCCCGTCAATCATTTATTCATTTTCTGGACTGATTAATCCTACTAGGGTCCTGGGTAGTCTGGAGCCTATCTCAGCCAACTCTGGGTGAAGTAGGGGTAAACCATAAATAGCTTGCCAGTCTATCACAGGGCCAACATATTCACATGCACATCTAGGGGCAAACTGAAACAGCCAATTAGCCTAATGTGCATATTTTACGGACTTTGGGAGGAAACCCGAATACCTGTAGGAAACCCACACAAGCACCAGGAGAACACGCAAACTGCACACAGAAACACCCTTGCTGAACATGGGACTCTACCCCAGGACCTTTTTGCTGTGACCACTACACCGCCCAGTCAATCATATTATCTTAAATAAAATGGAACTTCTGGTTTAGGCACTGAACATGTCATGGATGTTCAATTGCATTTGGAGTAGGGGTAAAATTGTGTAAGTGTAAAAAAAGAGTCTGTGCTTACACAACACATTATACAGTGTCCAATCTGAGATAAAGCAGTAATCTAAAATGGATCCATACCTATATGTTGTCCACCAGCCCATCCTATGAAACGGAAGTCTGGCACATGGGACTCGACATCCTGAGCATTTTTTGAAATTCTGCTCGCACAGCATAACAAGTGAATGGCTGTTCAACCCTCTCACCACTGCTGAGCCCAGATTAGAGCAGCAGTGAAAATGCAGGATTCTGGCACAGCCTGCAGTCTCCTTTAGTGCCTGAAGTACTGTAGTGCTCTAGTGCTGATAAGACTTCCTGCAGCTGTGGGCTGCACACAGGCATCTGCACTCTCACTCTGTGTCATTGGAGACAATTATCTCGGGCGTTATTCTGCCAAGAGTGCCAAGCCTGCAGGACCACTTCATTTCAAATTTCTGAATTATAATAATCACCCAAAACTCATTGAAGGTTTTATTCCATATGCAAATTTTTTTTTGATGCAGCAGTTCAAATGATATACAGTAAGACCAGGCAGACCCAGACATTTACCTACACCAAGAAATCCAGATTCTATAAATATGCAAAGTCCAACGTACCCCACCCCGCACTTACCTTTTATATTATTTTGGTATGGTCTGCATTTGCGTATTAAAGCACGACTGACTCTTGCATGGTATGCTCAATTCTCTCTTATATTGAGATGCAATATTCAGATAATTTCTTAAATAAATTCCATAAAAACACTGCATTAGTGATTTTGGTAGTCAACCTTGTACTGTTACAAGTCCACAGACCAAGAATGAATTACCTTACAATTGCCTAAACTGCCACGATGACCATTGTGGAAACAATGTGGTTTGTGTAGTTTAATTATTGTGTAGTTATTAAATTTGATTTATAACACTCACCCACTCACTTATTTGCTTAAATGCTTAATCCTACTAGGGTCACTAGAGGCTGGAGCTTGTCTCAGCCGACACTGGGTGAAGATGGAGTGTACTCTGGACATCACGCCAGACCATCGCATGGTCAACGCACAAATCATTCACACTCACGTTCACACCTAGTTAGACACCTGGTCTAATCTGCATGTCTTTGGACTGTGGGAGGAAACCCGTACATGCACAGGGCGATCATGTAAACTCCACACAGGAACGACCAAGCCTGGGACTAACCACTATGCCATTGTGCTAACCTGGCTTATAACAAAACTAGACAAACTAATATTTTTCATAATCAGGCTTTTCAACTGTCCAGTTGTCACACTGCTTCTGAAGATTCAGTAGCCAGGCGTAGCACTCAGAGATTATTAATCATAGTCCAAGAGACAAGATTTGGCTGAATATTGGGGAAAGAAAGAATGTGGCTCTGCAACTTATTACATCACATTTTGACAGTGGCGATCAGACTAAGTATCTCTTTATAACTGAAGATGAATGCCTTAAAGTACATTGTTGTTGTTTTTTTTTTACTGATGGACATATTGTGCTATTGTAAAAGCAAATACATTATTCAAACAAACAAACAAGAAGAAATTATTCTTAATATCTGGTAGAAAACCTTCCAGTGAACGATCCACTATTGTTAAGTAGAACATCAGCACTCCACTCATTCACTGACTTGAATTGATCGGTTGGACTCAAAACCAACTAAAATACAAAACAAAAATACTAAAATACCATTCCAAAATTCCATAAGCTGCTGTTGTGACTTTTTTTTTTTTTTTTTTTTTTAATAACGGCACCAGGTGAAACTATATTTGTGTATACTAAATGGGAATGGCAAAATATGATTTGTCCACTGCCCTTGGATTTACATACATTATTATTCATTTAAAAAAAAATTCTTGTTTCTGATTGGTGGAAAGCCATCAAATAAATGTTAGTATTAGATAATTGCTATGAGATAACCGAATTATTGGATCGTTGCCATCTGATACGTTGAGTGATTATTGCAGAATGACTGTGCAACATAGTAATGTGACTGTCTACTTTGAAAACATGCATCATACTTTGCCTCCTTAAAAAATTAATATTTTTCATGAAAGAGATTTTCTCATTTCTGATTGGTGGAAAGCCATTGAATAATTCTTGATATTGCAGCATTGCCATGGGATAACAAAATTATTGCACTGTTGCCATTGAATAAGTGGAATGATTATTGCATGTCTGGCATGCGCAACGTAGTATGACTGTCTACTTTTAAAATATTTTGAATGAATAATAAAATAATTATAGAATTTGGCTTTTGTATGATAGAAAATGATTCATTCTTGGAGGGCCTTCAGTCTCAACAGGTAACAACCCATCTACAGAATAACACTATATCAAACTTTGTCTCTTTTAATAATTGCTTACTATCAGGTGGAAAACTAGAAAAATATACTACAAGAATTTTGTTTTAGTTTGCTTTTTGTTTAGTATATACTAAAACTTTAAGTGAGTTTAAAAACATGTCATTATGGAGCACAATTTATTTATTTATAAATTTTATATTTAATAATTTTATTTATTAATATTTACTAAAACTCTCATAAGCTAGATTCACAGACCATGTGGAGCTCACCTTTTAAAAATATAAAAAATTTAATTAAATATAAAAAAAGCTTGATTTCATTTGCTTTTTTATGTTTATGTGTAGTATATACTTAAACAGTTATTCACCTCAGGGTTGATGGATGAATTGAATAGTCAACTCAGCATTCCATTTTTTGTTGGTTTTTACTAGATTACCTAGCTAGGATTTGAAGAATAAAAATTAACTCGATTAAAAAAGTAGCCACAAATTGTATGTATATATAAATTGTGTAAAGTCTATTGAAGAATTTTAAATATGCCTATATAGGCTAGATCTCTATAACAAGTGTGCATACCGACAGTAAAGTTGTTCTTACTGTTACTTTATCTAGTTATTATATACATCATCTTAGCTGCCAGAAGTAGGATGCATCTTCAGCTCTGCCAAATTCTGCCTCCTCTTCCTCATCTGCTCTGTCCCCCCCTGGGCAAACAGCCATAGAATCATTCACTTCTTGTCCATCCTCACCATGTCATCCTTCTCTCCTCCAATTGCCCTGCCTGTCCTGTTGTTTTTTTCTTATCTGCCACATCTTCCTCTCTTGTAACACAGTCTGTTTCCTCCTGTCTGGGCTTAATGTGTACCTTTGTCTTTCTGAGGAGCTCTTTAAGCAAGCTTGCTCTCCATGTTAGCATCGTTTAGTAGATAACTAATAATAGCTTCCATAATTATAGTCAGTAGTCACAAACAGTAGCAAACAATAATCATAACATAAGAGAACAAAAACAAGAGCTATATAAAGATGATTAGAAGACACTACAGCACAATCGGATGCACCCTGCCATGCTGAAGTGCCATTATGTGGATTTATTTTTATTCTTAGTGGTGCTGGACATTTATTCTTGATCCCTGTTGACTGAATTTCCTATTATGAAGATTTAAGGATGTTCTGTGTACATTTTCTGCAGTAAAGTCTGTGTTCATCCATGTTTGTTTGTTTTGTAAAGAAGGGTTATCTTTTTAAACCTACTTAAAATAGGACCCAACATTTTTGTCTATCAACATTGTCACCATCAATAAATTGCTTCAAATCTGTTCCTGCAAAATCAAAAGAGGGAGTTATTCTTATTCTGGAGAGAACAGCACACTTCTAGACAGTGATGAGCAGTACTTAAACAACCTCTCCAAGCAGGAATAAGCATTAAATATTAATTCCCAGTGCAAGACAGGAGGTGAATACTTCTCCCTCTCATTAGTGCAGAACTTGTCAACATTTTTTAGTTTCTAGGTTTTGACCAATGACCCCATTTTAAGGTCCCAAAATGTAAAACATCATTATAGTATTCAGCAGAAATCTTCTGACAAGATCTGCTTCCTAACTCAAATGTCTAGATCATATACTGTATACTTGTGCTTCATTTTGCTTGACTCTGTAAAGAAAGAAGTTTGTATTTGTTCCAAAGTTCTACATTGAAGTTAGGAAGCTCTGAAACTACAGCAACTACTGGAAGTCTCTCATCAAAGTGCTTTACCTTAAATACCATAGTAAATATCTTCCTCAGACCACATCCAGACTTGCTGATGTGTTTTGAAACATAGATAGATTTACTGTCATCTATTAAAAAAGAGAAAAACAGTGTGACATTATGGATGTACCCATCTAAGAATAGCAACAGTTTAAAGGTCCCCAGTAATATACCTCTATTTGTTTATATACAGTAGTGTGCAGAGAAGATTATACACCATCACTTATGTCTAAAAGGGCTTCTAATAAAAGGAAGTAAAAAATTACTTCTGTATAATCTTTTGGTGAAAATGCATTGAACAATGCTATTGTAGGCAACAAGAACCAAAAAAATCATTCCGACAAGTATACTGAGGTAAAAGTATGGCTAATAAACAAAAACACTGAAAATACTAAATTCAGCTCACAGGACTGTATATTTAAAATAAGCTTAATCCTGGATTTGCGAGAAATGTTAAAGGTTTGGCCACCGAGAGTCATAAGACATCTGTAAAAAATGATAAGTGGTATCGGACTCTGACCTGGTCCTATTTCATTTGATGATTTAATTGCATACAGTAACAATACAAATATCTCATATTTATATATATATATATACACACACACACACACACACACACACACACACACACACACACACACACATACACAGAGTGGTGTGAAAGTTTTTGCCCCTTCCTGATTTCTTATCTATGGTTTATTGGCCTGATCACTGCCACACCTGTTCTCAATCAAGAAATCACTTAAATAGGACCTACCTGACAAAGTGAAGTAGACCAAAAGATCCTCAAAAGCTAGACATCATGTCGAGATCCAAAGAAATTTAGGAACAAATGAGAAAGTAATTGAGATCTATCAGTCTGGAAAAGGATATAAAGCTTTGGGACTCCAGTGAACCACAGTGAGAGCCATTATCCACAAATGGTGAAAACATGGAACAGTGGTGAACCTTCCCAGGAGTGGAAACGAACTTGGGTTCTGCAGAAAGAAATTGATCCAAAACACACCAGCAAGTTCACTTCTGAATGACTTTAGAAAAACTAAATGAAGACTTTGGAGTCACCTAGTCAAAGTCCTGACCTGAATCCTATTGAGATGCCGTGGCATGACCTTAAAAAGGCAGTTCACACTCGAAAACCCTCCAATGTGGCTGAATTACAACAATTCTGCAAAGGTCAGTGGGCCAAAATTCCTCCACAGCGCAGTAAAAGACTCATTGCAAGTTATCACAAATGCTTGATTGCAGTTGTTGCTGCTAAGGGTGGCCCAAGCAGTTAGAAGGTTTAGGGGCAATCACTTTTTCACACAGGGCAATGTAAGATTTTTTTTTCTCCCTTAATAATAAAACCTTTCACTTAAAAACTGCATTTTGTGTTTATTTGGGTTGTATTTAATTTTGTCAATATTAAAATTTGTTTGATGATCTGAAACATTTAAGTGTGACAAACATGCAAAAAAAAAAAAAAAGAAATCAGGAAGGGGCAAACACTTTTTCACACCACTGTAATATATATGTATATATACACACAGAGGAGGGACATAAGTAAATAGACAACCAGAATTTCAGAATGAATATTTGCTGGTTGAAGAAGAGGCTTGCGTCTTGCTGCTCGGCCATAATAGCCCATTTGATGAAGATAGCTCTTAACAGTTTTTGAGCTGGTTTGGATGTCTTCTGCAATGTCTTCACGGAATGAAGGCATCTTTCTGATGGTCCAGGTCGACTTGTCGCTGGCTGATGCCACCCTCTGACTGACCCACAATTCGACCTCTCTGAAAATTGGACATTTCTTGAGCTCCTGGAGTGCAAGGCATGCTTGCATAACTTTACCACAACTTTGTGCACCTTTATACAGCAGCCTGACTAGTGTTCATTAAATTTAAGTCATTAAATTGACAGATGACTACAGTTTTGAGGGTGTCTATTTACTTATGTCCAGTTTTTGTATGAACAATATATAGCTCCCATGAAAGGTAATAACTTATTAGGACCGAGCTTGCACTCATGGACTGTGGACAGATAAACACAAGCACTATTTCCTGTAGAACAAAATCTGCATCTCAAGGTACCTTCCACGTTGCTCGCATGTAATGTAATAAATTATGTATAATACTCTAGTGTAAACCCCTGATTTTGTAGGACACTACCAGCCCAGAGATTGGAATAAAACAGCTTATAGAAAACCTACTGCGATATTCATAGTACACTGAAATTCTTTCGCATAAGCAAAGCATCATCTGATATCATGGTTGATATTATGACTTCCCTTCATCTGTTTCGAGTCTAGAAATTGATCAATTATCTCTGTAAACCTCACTAGCATTGCTTGATAGGTCATTGATAATTAATTTCAGGTATAATTTGGGTAAATAGTGCGTATTGTGAATAGACAAGTTCAAGTGTCTTCTCAAGATGATGTAGCGGTCTTTAAGCCTTTTTAGCAATCTTTTCGTGGGTGTTTTTCCGAGCTAGCCAAGTCTCCCCAGAGTAGTAGGAATTCAGTTCCTTGGGAAAGGGTACCCTTACTGCTTCTTTTCCCAAAGCATGTGCTTGCACTTTTTTTATATAAGGGTTACAGGGGAAAATGAAGCCATTCATAGCTAACCTCAAGAGGTCACCAAGCTATTGCAGAGCTAAGACGGAGAAAAACAACCATTCATACTCACATTCATGTTTATTTAGAGTAGCCAGTTGATCTAATGTGCATGTCTTCAGACTGTGGGAGAACACCAGAGTGCCCAGAGGAAACCCACACAGGCACAAGAACATTTGAAAGGTATTCTGTGCTACTATATACTCCCATGTGCACCTCTTATTCAAATACAACACACCTATTGTTCAAATAATTCATTACAATATACATGTCACGGTTTCTCCGCAGCATTGCAGCTACTTTCAGGTTTCCAAGGTGGAAGAACTACAACATGCCTACGGGGTAATTGTTATTGCCCATCAGTGTATTCCTCTTCCTGCCTATTCTCTGACTATGAGTTTGGCTTGCCTTTGATGCTTCATTTGCCCAATCATTAGACTTGTGCCTGCATGACCTTGAGCTGGGACTTCTTGGTGGAGGTCTGCACTCCCTGAGTGCATTTCTAATGATTTCTCTATTATAACCTAACATTCTAGCTTGCTGTTATTCTTGCTGTTCTTGTTAGGCATATGATAAAGAAAGGTAATCAAATCCATAATATGAATAGTACAACAAAATAATATTTCAGCACTCAATCCCTAATAAAAACATTTATTTCCACAAGCCAGAATGTCAGAGCACATCCCCCTAAGCAAGCATTAATTACAATGTTAGGCTCAGTGCCAATAAAAAGAGTGAAGTTAATTTATTCGGTGACTTTTCAAAAATCCTTTTGCTGGAATAGAACTGTAATTTACAGGTTACAGATGAAATGAGCTGCATTGGAACTGTTCACAAAGATTCAATTTGTTGGTAAAATGCGAAGTAGTTTGCTTATTTGTGTTTATTATTGTATAGCATTAAAAGGGACTCTGTTCGTTATTATGACTAAATGAAGAACAGGTTTTCTTCCACTCAAATAAATGTAATGTGTGTATTAAATTGAATTCCTGTAAAACAGCATTCTGCTTTCATCCAAATTAATTTTAATTAAGGAGGAATACTACTGAGATATAAACATAATTGTATAAGATTTTATGATACACTGTAGCTACAATATTAAGGCATAGTATATTTTTATTCTGCAACTAAAACCACTCATTAATAATTTTGCTCAAAGTGCTCTCAATCTCAACTCTCACTCACTGGCATAAAGTGCACAAGAGCAAAGATTTAAAAAAAAAAAAAAAAAACACCACCAAAAAAAAAAAAACCCTCACAGCTAATCCGCCATCTCCTAGGATCCATCTTTGTATATCTTAAGGGGCAATAATACTCTGGCAAGGCCTGGACCTCAGGATTTATAGCTGTTCTGCGTGAGCTTCCCAGTCCAAGGACGAAGCTGCATCCAGGATTGCATATCCGAGAACCTCAAACCACTGCCTTCTTATTCAGCACTTCCTGTGTCATTCTGTTTATTCCCAGTGGTTATCAAGGGCTACGAATTGAATGGCTGTATTAAATGATGTGCCGAGGTTGCATGATCTTTATTATGAAGTGATTTCTCATGATTTATTGGATTTCCTCTTTATTGATATTGCTGCACTTATAAAAAGCCATAATATCTTCAACCTGGAAAGACGACTCCAATGTAAGAGTCATGTTTGTTTAAAATGCAATCTGAGGGACTTATTGTGTGTTTCCACTGTTTCCTCACACTGCATAATTCATACATACACATCCCGCTCTACATTTGGTTAGAACACCAAAATGCAGCATGATGCATTACCCCAGTGGATCTTTACACTGATACTGCACATTTTATTCTTCTCCCTGCTCTAGCATATACACATATACATACTGTATCAGGAAAGGGTCCATTATATGATTAAGATGATCAGATGTAGTATTGTGGATGGGAAAACAACAATACGCTGGAAAGTTCCAGTATCAGGGATGGGAATCAGTAAATCAGTCATTGCTAATGGTTCCTGTAGGAACGTTGAATCAGTGTGCATAGTAATCACTGACCCCACAGCCATCTGTGGAAATGTCCTTTCGCATGATTCAATTAATTAAATAATTAATTTGCATATTTAATAGCATTTCATTTGGTTCTGGTCCACTGTAACAGTGGATGGCATGGCATATATATATATATATATGCCATCCAGTACTACAGTGGACCAGAACCAACTGAAATAGTATTAAATATGCAAATTAATTAATATATTTATTGTGTGTGTGTGTGTGTGTGTGTGTGTGTGTGTGTACACACATCACAACATTTGAAGGCTTTGCCATGAAGATAAATCAGAGATTTTTTTCTATTCAGCAACATTCATAATATATTAAATAGAATATTCATATCATTCATGAATGTTCATACATTAAATATTTGAGGAAAAAAAGACCAAGTGTTTCAGGAGTATCATATAATCATCCATTGACTGTCACTCACTCACTCGATGAGCCACTTAATTCTACTTGGGTTGTGGGGAGGCTGGAACCTATCTCAACCAACAGTGAGCGAGGTATACCCTGAACACCAGACCATCGCAGGGTCAACGCACACAACCATTTACACTCACGACTAGGGGCCATTCTGAGCAGCCAATTAGCATAAGGTGCATGTCTTTGCATGTCATGTCTGTGGGAAGAAACAGAAGTACCTGGAGGAAACCCACATAAGCACGGAGAGAACATGCAAACTCCACACGGAAACGCCTGAGCCCTGGCCTTGATCCCAGGACCTTCTTGCTGTGAAGTGGATGTGTTAACCACTGAGCCACCCATGACGCCCTCATCCACGTTCAGTATCTGCTCTATCCTGGTCGGATTTGTGACAATTTAGAGCCTTTCATAAAAATAACTGAAGTGAGAAGGACATACATATTGAATGGGATGCAGGACACCATGTGCACATCAGAGACAATTTACTGTTCCTGTTACACCTAACATCGCCACGCAACGCCACGCAAGATCACCTGATCCAAAAACATTTCCCTCAGCACTTCCAATGATCTTCGAGCTGTGTGCCATAGCTCCATGATGATGAAACCATGCACAGAGCCTGAAGTTGAGGTTGGCCTACCAACACACCAGAGCACCGCCTCTCCTGCCTCACTAAGTTTCTGAAGTTATTGAATGATGTTTCATGTGTGCAAATAATCATTTGTTTATCTTGCTTGATTTTTTTTCCCCGTTTACTTTTAAAATGTGGGAGATTTTTTTGGGTCACTCTGTATTTTGGAAGGAATATAG
This sequence comes from Neosilurus mollespiculum, assembly GCA_030014195.1. Classification (NCBI taxonomy): domain Eukaryota; kingdom Metazoa; phylum Chordata; class Actinopteri; order Siluriformes; family Plotosidae; genus Neosilurus; species Neosilurus mollespiculum. The sequence continues at coordinate 25,633,866 of JAQMYF010000002.1, read as the reverse complement.
TGTATTTTTTTAATTTAGTATATATTGTTTTTCTCTTTTATAAGAGCAGGTTTTTGGATGGTACCTAATTAAGAGAGAGCACAAGTACAGCGCCAACCATTCTGAGGAAGACACTGCTTCTGCAGTAACAGACATAAGAGCTTTCAAGCATTAAAAACCTGGCTTTGAATAATTCAAATAGCATACGTGCAACAATATTCTTCCATCACTGGGAAATTTCAGCCAGGTATTCAGACCCAGAGTAATCAGCCATCTTTCTTACAAACCTTTCTGTCCTCCATCTTCACCGCAAGAACAAGAACAGTGGACCATAAAGTTCAGGCCTAGTGAATCAACGTGAATAAATATTAGGCTTCAATTTAATGTCAGGAGGATCTGGAAGTTAATTTCTTATTATAGTGACAGATTAAAAAAAGATCACAACACAGTCATGAGGCTGCTTTTAACATTTGAACCATGCATTCATTAATTAATTATTTATGAGAATGCTGTGATTTGTTTTTTAAAAAATGCTGCAGAAACCCTTGAAAAATGAACATCACATCACATAATAAAGCACATCATAAAAATATATTATACTTGACATGACTTGTGAATAGTTAGAATCGTGTGTCTTTATCTAAGCTTCTTGTGATGTAATTATTGCAAAAATAATAACCACGGTAATAATCAATAAAGAATAAACTTTCTGAACACATTTTTTTGTACTTAGGATAAAATGCATAACAAAAAAAAAAAAAAAAGAGATTCTACAGTAAGAAAGTAGGGAGAGAGGATGCTACATGTTCAGCACAGACCAAAGAGTGAGCACAGCAGTGTGTCACAGATATTACTTCACTGTCAGTGATATCACCACCTGAGCAAGTGAAAAATCAGTACAAAATCAATAAACAAAGTTATACAAAGACAGGCATTTTCCTAAATTATTGTGTGCTGTCTTAGTCGGACAGTATTTTATGCATTTGTACTGATGCAGTGCTTTTTAATAGCATTATGACTTGCCAACCACAGAAGCAATATTCAACATAATAATGTTTTCTTGAAAGTGAAGACACAAATGCCTGTTTATAATATACACTTACTCATAATAATAATAATAATAATAATAATAATAATAATAATAAATTTTCCTAAAAACAGCTTTCCACTTTTATTGTTCTTTCAGTAAAAATGTTTGTTTCTCTTTTAATTAAATACATTTAAAAAAAAATACCTGTGTGTTTGTGTGTATAGAAATGACAATAAAAACAGCAGGTTTTTTTTTTTTTTTTTTGACAGGTATAAAATAAGAATGAAATCCTTACCTGTGTCTACAGTCTTTGTTTTTCACCATGAAGGCGATGTGGATCCGGGACTGGAGTCAGTAACCGGGATGTGACACACACACACACACACACACACCCCTACATATTCACACTAAGACCCATGAACTTCTTCACACATGTATCACTCTTGATTTTTCCTCGGTGTGTCCGATCCCGTGCTCCTCCTCTCTGCGGCGGTAGGAGCGCTCGGTCGCGGCAGGGGTCGCGGTTTAATACGGGACGCGTGGGATCAACTCATCCGCGCCTCTGCGCGTCCACCGGCTCTTAAAGTCACCACAACTTCTTCATTTCTGGATCATATAATAAATCGCCTGGACTTGCACCTCTACAGAGAAAAAAAAAATGATGCTAGAAGATAAAAAAGGTGCACAGAATAGCCGACTGGTCCTCAAGAAGGATTAAAGATCCGATTCACACGTAAAGAGAAACGCCTCCGACCAGAGCTGCCACACCCCTTCCCTCAGTAAGGGCTTCATCTTGGTCAGTGATGCAGTCAACCTGGGGTCCATTCTGGGAACACAAGGATGGAGCATTCAACTCTACAAAGACAGCACACCAACCAGTCTCACTTGGAACACCCACAATCACACCCGGGGTAATTTAGAGTAGCCTGCATTTTTTTTTGGAGGGGTGGGGACATGAAAGAAAACCTGAAAACTCCAGGCATCATGTACCTCTAGCTGGCAAACTACCCCCTGCACAATTCACTCTCATTCATTTGCCCAGCCCCTTAATCCTACTAAGATTTCTTGGAGGTTGGCACCTAACTGGAGCAGCCGTAGCCTAATGGTTAGAGAAGCGGGCTTGGGACCAAAAGGTTGCTGGTTTGATTCCTGAACCAGCAGGGAAAATGTGTGGCGGTGGGGGGAGTGAGCTGCACCTTACCTTCTTCCACCTTCATGGCTGACGTGCCCTTGAGCAAGGCACCTAACCCCCAACTGCTCTCTGGGTGCTGCAGTGTGGCTGCCTACTGCTCCGTGTGTGGATGGGTTAAATGCAAAGCCAAAATTCTCCTTTCAGGATTGATACAGTATATCAGACAATTAAATACATTTTTAAAAATAATAAATCCTAGCCAACACTGGACAAATGTGGGGTACACCCTGAACAGACAATTGCAGGGCCAACACACACAACCACTCACACTCACATTCACATCTTGGGGAAATCTAGTATAGCCAGTTAGCCTAGTGTGCATGCCTGGTCTGTGGGAGGAAACCCACGTAAGCACAGGGAAAACATGCACACCACACAGAAATGCCGTTATCAACCACATGGCTCAAAACCAGGACCTTCTTACCACACTGCCCCATCCTGTGTCACTTGACATATGCATATTTACATCTCAGTGGATGATTATATTCCCTGTAAGGTTTGATAAAGAGTGATTATTTGGATCGGGATCCCAAAGGAGCGGGTGGTTTACACCGCCATGTTTGGAAGTGCATGGACAGAAATGAAATATGTGGAGAAAAAGGTACATTCATTAAGATGGAAGTGTACTGGATGCTCACAAACTATGAAACACACACTTACTGTTGTTCTGGAAAGAATGAAGTAAATACCTGTTTAATATTCATACTTTGACCTGATTAATTTCCTAAAATATGTTCACATCAGGTGTGGCACGATGGCGTAGTAGTTAGCACATACGCCTCACAACAAGAAGGTCCTGGGTTCGAGTCCTGGGCTCGGCTGTTTCTGTGTGGAGTTGCATGCTCTCCCCGTGCTTGTGTGGGTTTCCTCCTACAGTCAAAAGACATGTACATTATGGTAATTGGCTGTACCAAATTGCCCCAAGGTGTGAGTGTTGGATCTGCAATGGATTGGTGAGATGTTCAGGGTGTACCCCGCCTTCATCCAGAGTCAACTGAGAGAGGCTTCAGCCTCCTTGTAATCCTAATAGGATAAAATGAACAAATGTTCACAGCAGTAAGTTGCCCTGAGCTGATCTGCTCACACTTTTGACATGAACACGTGCATAGGGAGCTCCCCTGCCACTATTAAGATTAAAAAATGTAAACCATAAAAATGTTTAGCGTGCCCTAAAAAATAAACGCCAAAAAACAAAAAGAACCCTTATGTTCCTGTGTTGCATATACCAAAACCAAAACTTGCCTCAGTGAAGATAGCTGACGTTCCCTCTCTGGGGATTATTCAGCGACATCCTAATTGTTAATTGTACAAAATTACATATGGAGTAATTTTTACATACCTAGATGGACGAGACTGAGCAGAGCATCTTCTTCCTGTAGCCATGAAAATATGAAATAGCGCCCCCTGCTGTACAGGAATACTTGTTTGTAATGGCCGATACCAAACTGCAGAGGTGATGCCAGTTTGAGCTGATGAAGGTGGCTAGATCTCTGCAGCATTCTCCCTGCATCAAGCATGCTGAGGGCTTTAGACAGTGCTCTCATACACCATTATCAAAACATCCAACGAAGAGTATATTCCTGTACGTTTAGACCTACTTGAACCATGAGGCTTAAAGCTTCTGTCAACTTGTGGCCAAAACACATTGCTAATAATTTCATGTAGGCTTTTCTTATAAATTCTCACTTGTGTGTACACATAATACATTTACAAAACTATAAAAGGACTGTGCCTAGGAGAATCACACACAGGGTGTTATACATGTTCAAATATTGTTAGAAAGTAAACTCAACATGTTTTGCTATTAAGCTTCGATTAGCCTCAGAAGTTTCCTTTAAGGTGGGCACTCATGGAGCTTGGATGAGGTCTTTCAGCTCCTTTCCTATAAGGCCAGGCCCCCTTGGTGTCTTGTGGAAACAAGCCCATTAACCTCCCATTAAAAGCAATAATTGGCTAAATGAAGACAATTCAGTACAAGATGCATTGGTTACGTTGGCTAAAAGCTAAAATTACTGACCAGGGCCCTCAGATGGGCTGTTTGTTTCTAATACAGAGTTATGGATGTGGCTGGATTATTGACATGCTGCTCGGGTAATTTAATCTTCCCCATGGTGCTCATATGGAGCCAAGGTCCTATCAGAATGAACACTGTGTCAAGGTGAATATTGCAAAGACGAAGACAGCAGTACATACACAAAAGATTAATTCCTGATACCAAGGCTCATAAGAATATTGTATAGTTAATTAACAAAATCCACACTCACACTCTGAGCCTGCCTGGCAGGGTGAGCATTTCTAAATGGATTTTGTTTTTATCATCACTTCCTATTTATTATTGCATTCAAATTTACGTTTGCTGAAAGTTTTGAGTGCAGCTAAGATGCAACATAGAAACCGTTATAACTGATATACTGTATAACAGTTAACAAGCTCCTTTAATGATTTTTAAATATTTTTCCTTCTGTAAAGCAAAAAAAACTATGTAATTTACATATTCTTCAGTAAACCTGGGTTTACACTAGAGCTACAATGTCCACAATTCAAAAAAGTGTGAAGCTCCACGATTTATGAGCAAGCCTAGAGCACAATTGGGATATAAAAAGGTGGCAGGGTGCATCTAAGAGATGAAACTCGAAGGAAATCTGTTTCCAAGCTCATCAAGGTCTGTTAGGGTATGTTACGCTCTACTACGATTCCCACGTTCTATCACGATTGGCATCAATCTTTGACTGTCAAACATTTTGCCACGATCATCACGATTCCACCAAGTTCCCTCAATATCATCAGATTCAATCCCACGATCCCCCGCACTGATCACATTTCTCTCAAATCATGGAGAACGTGGATATCATGGCTCCAGTGTAAACCCAGGTTAATTGCCACAATGATGTTTTCTCCAGACAAGAAAATTATAACAATGCAAAATATTAAACATAAAACTTTACTTAAAACAGAAAAACAGATAAAATTGGAAGGTCAAATAAACAAAACACACATACTTAGAATCCCCCAACCACCTCAAAATTAGGATAATAAGAAATCAATATTTTGCAGGGTTTAAAATAATTTATCAGTCACAAACAATATTCCATTTTAGATGAGCTTCTAAATGGCAATAAAATAAAAGAAAAACATACAATGGTATTTAACATAATACTAATGCTGAAAACTTTCAGAACTACATCTCTACATCATAAATCTTCTACATCATCTTTCAGCATAGCTCTCAACAATTATCTGCTTGGCTAGTTAGCAGGTCAGTATGTGCAGATGCCAGCAGCCAGTTTATTTACACTTGTTTGCGAGTGTACCATGGGAAGAGACTCGATCCAGCTGCCATGCGGGCTGAGGGGCCCAGTGCGAGAGGGGATATGTGGCGAAGAAAGAGAGCCTCCTGAGCCAGCCTGTCTCCAGAACTAAACAAAGAATACATCAGGCTGGAAGGCAGCGGACGAAACCATTCTGCACACACCGAAGGGGTAAAAAAAGATTATAACAGTTAAAGCTGAAATATATAGATTTAAGCACTGCCTATGTGGAGCTCTGCTAGGCTTTTTAATAGCACACATAACAAAAGTTGGTGCACTGTTTACTTTTTTTTTTCTCGTACCCCTTCTTCAGGATGTTCACATTTCCTCATCTATTAGGTTCAATTACAGTAGCTGTAACTGCATCACTATGATGACAGTACAGTCACACAGCAAGTCAATTTAAGAGCTAATCAATTGTCATTAGTGTTAGAAAGCTAATTCATGGAGGTAAGAGTTCGTGTTGAAAGAGTAACAATAAGAAAAATAGTTATTAGTTAAACATTAGACATTTAAGACTCAGCTAAGTGAAAAAAATACGAGGGAAACATCAAACCAATGTGTTTTATTTGTAAAGAGATAGTGGCAACTGTGAAGAGTGACAACAGAGTTCTGTAATTGGTAGGACCTTGAATAATACACCTGCCTCTCTCTAGACCTTTGATTCAGTTGTCCACTTACCAAATTTCCACCAAGTCTCATATCAGAGTACCCCTGTTCTATGCTACTGATATGAGAATTCTGTGATGAGCATTTTTTAGCTATGCAAGGGCAACTAAGTGTTGGTCTCCTTTCTGGATAAAAAATGCCTTAGTCACTGACTTCAGAAGAAAAAAGTATTTAATTCAAAAATATATTATATGATTAAGGACCCTGTAGTTATGAAGCAAAAAGTATCCAATGTTTAAAACACAAGAGTCAAATTCAAGGGCTAAATCCAACAACGATTCCTTCATGACTCAAGACACCATTGTCAAGGAAAAGAAAAGTGAGTTTTCAGAAAAAGTGGACAAATTCTTACTTATTTGGGGAAGTTAGTAGTTAGCCAATTTGTTTAGTTTGCCCACAGCAAGTTTTAAATCAAACACTGTGCTGTTTCACACACATTGTACTGCCACATACTCTGAGTGGTGAGGACAGGGAAGGTACATAGCTTATACTGACTAAAGCCTATACATACTAGGGTCACAGGGAGGCTGGAGCCTATCTCAGCCAACACTGGGCGAAGGTGTGGTACACCCTGAACAGCTCACCAGACCATCACAGGGCAACACACCCACACCCAACCATTCATACCTAGAGGCAAGTTGGAACAGTCAATCAGTCTAATGTGCATGTCTTTGGACTGTGGGAAGAAACTGGAGTATCCAGAGGAGGAAACCCACACAAGCATGGGGAGAACATGGGAAGTTCACACAGAAATGCCCCGCCGAGTTCAGGACTGCTGTGAGGTGGATGTGCTAATCACTACACCACCACGCCGCCCCATTTATAGCTCATATTGAATGTAAACTGCTAGCTGCACTTATTTTCCTTCATGGCAACATATTGTTATTGTTGTTTATTGTTATGTCAAATTTAATAAACTGGAAATTACTCTAGTAATTGTTTTATTAATAAAATCCCAACTGATTCCGGTGTTCAAAACTCGAATAAAGGAATCAATTTGCCATGAAGATTTCACAGTTTCACCCTTTGAAATAAATGTGAATAAATTATTTTTATTTAAATTACTCGATGACCTAGAAAGTTAGTGATGGGGCCTTCTGTGGCAATGAGTTTGACACCCCTGTTTTAAACAGATATTACTTGAATGAGAGTAGAAGAGTGGTGCTGGTATGAGTGGATCAAACATAGAAGTAGTGCTGTTGGGGTTTTATAAACTGTTCAGCTGCTGGTCTCTTCATTGATTCATCATGTAATTTTACCTGCACTGTATGTGAAAAACACTTTATCTGTGAGATGCCACTCTAGTATAGTAAACTCCACTCCACTCCACATGACACACTGAATTAGTGTGTGAAGTTCTGTGTTGTACCTGTATGGTGGTTGTACTTGTGGATCAGGACTGGAGTTTGCTCAGGGAGCGTGTGCAGGGTCGATGCAGGCTTCTCAGTGTGCTTACTCTCCAGAACAGGCTGTGTTTCTGCAGCAGGTTTGATAGATGGAACAGGTGACAGCGCAGCAGTCTGTGTGACAAAACAGAACGTTTTCAACAGCATTCAGAAATGGCTCAGCGTTGGTCCATTATTCGGCTACATTAATCTCTGAGTCGTAACATAAATGTCTGATGTATTTGGCCCATAAGCTCAAAATAGACAAGAGTAGTATGCTCCTTTTTAACGATTAATACGACAAGTTTAATGACTTTTTTAATTAACATTTAACCGGGCTGTTTCTTGAGGGACAGGAATTACAATGCATGACAAAGATGGAGAGTAGGTGCTAAAACTCAGCCGAAACAAATCTCTCCCTGGAGAGTGAGACAGCATTAAACACTCAGAGGATGCAAACCATGTACCTGAAGGGAAAATCAGGGAGTAATAAGAAATATGATGGTCAAATCCATGTAAAAAATAACATTTTAATATCCGTGTCTGATTTTGTTCGAGTCTGTAATTTTATACATAGCAAATAAAATGCAATCAACCAAAATCATCCAAGATAAATTATTAAAAAAGAAAAAAAAAAAATCAAAGAAGAATTTCTATATACAAAATAAACCATGTGGGTAAACACACAACAACTGTAGAAATGGTTTTAATATGGCACTTAGCTTTTTTTTATTTTTTTATTTCTCGACTGGTTTATCACTCACTCATTTTCCTGAACCGATTAATCCTACTATTAAGATCGGAGGGAGGCTGGAGCCTATCTCAGCCGGCACTCGGAGGGCATCGCACACACAACCATACACACTCCGATGTGCATGGATTGTGGGAGGAAACCTGAATACTCGGAGGAAACCTACGCAAGCACGGGAAGAACTTGCAAACACCCGAGCCCGGGACTCAAACTCAGGTCCCAGGGACAGTAGTGGCTCAGTGGTTAAGGCCCTGGATTACTGATCCAAAGGTTGGTAGTTCAAGACCCAATACCACCAAGCTCCACCCTTGAGCAACCCTCAACTCTCAGTTGTATATTAAAAAAAAAGTAAGTTGCTCTGGATAAGGGTGTCTCGTCCATGTGACAGAGTTCAGCTTTAATTTAGTACTGCATTAAAAGTAGAGTGTGTAATATTTTGGATGATCTATTAGCAGAAATTAAATATATCATCAATATACAAGTTTTCATTAATTTAGAATCATTTTCTTTTCAGAACTTTGGAAAAAAGCTTTTCACATATACATGGGTCTCCTCTCATGAAGGCCACCATCTTGAACTGCCATGTTTCTACAGCGATCCAGAACCATACAGGCTTCGGTTGGTTGCAATGTGGAACCTCACCACTTAAGGCTATATCTGATACACTATACCTTTAACATACCAAATGCTAAGTTTCCTCCCTTGTGATAATTTTCCAGGGCTTTACTGTGACGACCTTCAGTTGCTGCTTGTTCGTTTTTCTTTCTGCCTTCAGTTTTGTCTTCAGTAAATGAAAAGCATGCTCTGCTAGGCTAAGGTCAAATGACTGACTCGGCCATTTAAGAACATTCCATTTCTTTGCCTTAAGAATCTCATGGGTTGCTTTTGCGGCATGTTTTGAGTCACTGTCTGTACTGTAAAGTGCCTCACTGTCAGTTCTTCAGCATTCAAGTGAATCTGAGCAGAAAGTATACCTCTAAACACTTCAGAATTCATCCTGCTACTTCTATCAGCATTACCTTCATAAATAAACACCTGCGACCCAATTCCAGTGGCAGCCATGCATAAATACTGAGGAAACACAACTAGGATTTAAAAACTGGGATTTGTTCTAGCTGTGTCCCAAACAAAATGATCTGATTAACTCAGACTTCACTCACCATTGGTGAAATATAATAAAGATGAAGATAGGTCTTATTTTTGTATTCTCCTTTTGCGCATTCTGACGATTTTTGGACTCCTCATCTACACTGACCTTGTCCATCCATCCCTGATCCCAGTTACCAAAGCTTGCTGAATCTTTATTCAGCAGTGCCTCAAATGGATTAGAATTTTCATTCTGGATCAATAGGAATGCACTATGAGCTTGACAAAACAGCAAATTTGTATAAGACCTGTGGAATTATGTTGATTCTGACCTGAGCTACATCAATCAATTCCAGCTCAGGAAGATCCAGAGGGGCCAATTCTTGGTTATGCTGTTGGTTCTCAACACCATCTGTCAAAAACTGGTGGAACAATAAACTCATATTCAGTGTAATTTAACAATAAGCAACAAACATGCCATTGATTACATACCAGCTAATTAAACATCAACTAATGCGTTAGATACTTTTGAGAACAGATCAATACAAGTGATACTCTTGAAGCACAGTGGGTACTTTGAGCGACAGGTGATATATGGATCCTAAAAACAGATTGGACTGCCGTCCAATACTGCGTCCTTCTAATTCCTCACTTTACTGTCTCAGCAAAAAAAGTCTGGCTGTATGCCACTGGTACTGAGGGCCTGAGTAATTTACAAAGAGCCAAGAGCAAACTGGCCCGTCGCCCGGTGCTCCTTCTTGAGAATGTTCAATACATTAATTAATGGTAGTTAAATAAACCAGCAAATTTACCTGACTGCGTAATGGAGGGGCATCTGACTTAAGTTGTTGTGTAAGGTTTTCTTCATTTGTGGCAATAAGAGAAGAAATCACTGCAGCACAATCTTCCTTCACTTCCTCAAGCTGTCCGTCACCGAGATAAAGAGTCACAGGGCTGAACTGCTGTAACATCTAAACAGAACCAACATAGACATCAAAAACATTTATAATCATCACTATCATCCGTGGTGGCTTAGTGGTTAATGTGATGGGTTACTGAGCCGAAGGTCAGCGATTCAATCCCCCCTATCACCAGTGTTGGGCCCTTGAGCAAGGCCCTTAACCCTTTATTGCTCAGTTGTATTAAAAAAATGATAATTGTAAGTCGCTCTGGATAATAATGTCAGCCAAATGCTGTAAATATTATACAGTACATATGTATATACCCACGTACATATACACTGGCTTGCAAAAGTATTCACCCCCTTGGCATTTTCCCTATTTTGTTGCCTTACAATTTGGAATTTAAATGGATTTTTTTAATCAGTCAATTAACATAACATGCCAACAACCTTATATATGCAAAGTATTTGTTACTGTAAAGCAAACAAGAAATAGTGAAATAATAATGAAAAAATTGAGAACAGTCAGAGTCAGTACTCTGTAGAGACTTTTGCAGCAATTACAGCTGCAAGTATTTTAGGTATGTCTCTAGGAGCTTGGCACATCTACTCATTGGAATATTTGCCCATTCTTCAAAGCAAAACTGATTTGGCTTTTTCAAGAATTTCTCTTCCTCAAGAATTTCTCTGTTTTTTGCCTGCACTATTCATCATTCTGTCAACTCTGACCAGTTTTCCAGCCTCTTGCAATGAAAAAAACATCCCCCATCCATCAGCTAAAGCCTCTCTGTCACACCAATCATCTGCATGCCCTCCCTCAACACATCCATAAATCTCTTCTTTGGCCTTCCTCTTATCCTCCTACCAGGCAGTTCCATCCTCAACATTCTTCTACCAATATACCCTTTATCCCTCCTGTGCACATGCCAAGACCATCTAAATCTGACCTCTCCCACTTTATCCGCAAACTCTCTTACCTGTGCTTTTCCTCTAACACAGGAGTGTCAAACTCATTTTCACTGAGGGCAAAGGTCACCAAAGTCCGAATAATCACTGAGCATCCATTTAAAAAGGGCATGAAATGAAAACGACATGGCAAAATGATTAGTTTTGGTATTTGTTCTCTTTTCACTTTCCTTTTCTGACAAGACTTGACAGCGATTAGCTGGCTCGCAATCTTCTAGAGTCATAAACGGTTGGCTGTTTATTTAAAATAGGTTGCTGCCACCTAGTGGAGGGATGATGAATTACATTTCATGGTAATGGTTGATGCAAAGAATGTATGATAATCATATTCTTTAAAAGCACTTGCAGGCCACATAAAATGAATTGATGGGCTGGATTAGGCCCGCAGGCCTTGAGTTTAACATCTGTGCTCTAACATACTCGTTTCTAAATCTGTCTATTCGTGATTCCCAGAGAAAATGGCAGCATCTCTTCTCTGCCATTTCTACCATGGTTTATATATTCACTGTATACTAAAACATAAGTGTGATTGATATCTCACCGGTGTATTAGCAGCAGAGCAGGCTATAGCATGACCCTCTGCCTTAAGTGTACTATGGATGTAGAGATCCTCCTCAGTGCGAGTGTCGCACAGAAAAAGCAGCAAGCAGTCATGCTGGTAACTGTGAACAGCAGCCACCAGAGTGCGGTCATAGCACAGCTTCTGGAACAAGCTGGTGGCTTCTTTAGACCACACACCCTGTGAGGAGTTAAAACAGGATCAAGTATGGAGACTGATGAAATAACAATATGATATAACATTAAAATGCAAACTGTATGAGTGTAAAGCAGGTTGAATGAAGTAAGCCCAAGATACATTATGACAGCATCTGGTTAGGGATATCAATCTTCAGTTTAGAGTCGCTGTAGACCAGGGGTCTCAAACTCGCGACCCGCCGGCCATTTGCGGCCCGCAGGAGGATAGTTTGTGGCCCCCGCCTTAATATGAAAGTTTAATGTTACTGTGGCCCCTGAGTTTGATATGTCTGGCACTTTACAGTGTTGTGGGCGGAGCTGAACGAACCAACCAATCACAGTGGGGTATATGGCTCTAGGGGGCGGGACATCGATCGGGTTTGATGCAAGCAGAGAAACATTTCTCACTGAGTGAAAGTTACAGCAGCGTTGCCATGGAGAGGTTTCTTCCATGCCTGGCTGGCTGCCTCGTTTCTATTGGGCTCATGCGGACATTCGGCCCAACGCGCTGCATTCACAACACTTCAAAATAAAAGTGTTTTTAAGTTGCTGCCCAGCGCGACATTATACATATATAAGTATATAAATAAATATATATTTACACACACACGTCAATGGCACTTAGAGAGTTAATATGACGTCTCTCTCTCTGAAAAAATAAATCAAAGTGATGTGCACGCGGCGGGATAAAAGAAAAGTAGGAACTCAATGCAGCCGAATGTAGAGTCTGCAGTCACGTAGGTACACCTGTCCATCAGCAATAACAGTCCCCGATAACCCGGAGGAGTTATAGGGTCGCACCGATATTTGTGGGTCATTGTTTTTTATTTGCATTGTATTTGCTTTGCCTCACACAATGAACATTACATATATTTCTATATGATGTAAAAAGGAGTCCAAACAAATGACATTAACAGCAGCACGGCGTCATTTCCGCTTCCTTTTCCTGTAACAACAGCACGGCGTCATTTCCGCTTCCTTTTCCTGTAACAGCAGCGCGGTGGATAACAGACCAATATCCTGGTACTTTCTACCATCTACAACTGCCATGGTGTTCATGTCATCATGAAAGACATGAACATCAAGCGTAAAAACAAAGGAGACTGCTACCTGGCTTTTATCTGCCGACCGCCGTGCTGCGGTTACAAGAAAAAGGAAGCGGAAATGACGTTCTCCGCGCGTCGGCTAAACGTTTCATTGAAACTTCAAGGCAAGAGAAGCCATGTTCAGAAGAACAGTTCATGTTCTTCAGTGTTCCATTCATGTTCAGGACAATTCATTTTCAGAAGAAGGTTAAAGGTTAAAGAACTGTTAATACAGACATGAGAATCTGAATACAGCAGATATAGAAGACTGAAGAAACCTCACATAGTTGCTGACCAGAGAAAACTAATTATTATTATTATTAAGATTATTATTATTTTATTTATTTATTACTGATTATTTTCTTATTAATTTTTATTTTGTTTATTTATTTTTTCATCTTATTTTCTGTTAAAAAAATAAAAATAAAGAGATTTGAGAAGATTGAATACCTGATGCGGCCCAGCCTCACCCAGACTCTGCCTCCAGCGGCCCCTGGGAAAATTGAGTTTGAGACCCCTGCCGTAGACAGTAAACCTCTGCTTGAATTTAGTAGTTTTGTAGATGAAATGAATTTGGAATATGACCGACAAGCTGCCTGCAGCACAAGTCAAAGAAGTAAGTCTCTTTCCATAAAGGGGACAGCTTTCCCATAGGGAGCAGCCGTAACCTGATGGTTAGAGAAGTGGGTTCCCTTCCTATACCTTCATGGCTAAAGTGCCCTTGAGCAAGGGACCTAACACCCAACTGCTCTCCGGGCACTGCAGTGTGTGGCAGCCCACTGCTCCAAGTGTGTGTGATCACTGTTGAGGTGTGTGTGTGTGTGTGTGTGTGTGTGTGTGTGTTCACTTTAAATGCAGAAACTAAATTTCCTCTGTGGGATTAATACGGTATATCAAAATCAAAATGAAAAAAAATGTAAATAAAGGAGGAAATCTCTTTCCATAACTTCAATCTATTTGTAATAAGGCTTTAAGCAATAAAGTTCATTTTACTGTCACTATCCAGACCATATTGTCTTCGAAGCAAACACCAACATAACATGCATGGCCTTGCATCTTCATCTATATTCAACTGAAAATAAAAATTGGTCATGTGTTGTTACAATACTACCTTAACTGGCTTGACTCCAGCAAGTACAGATGGAACAGCTTGTGCTGGAAGCTGAGCATAGCATGACCTAGAAGGAGAAAATGAATTCAAGAATTATGATATCTGGTCACAGCTTCAAAATACAAAACTCACTTTCTGTGTTTAATATTTTTTGTGTTTGTTAAAAAGCAGGTTAATACACAGTTCTAAAGCACTTACTTCAGGAATTGCAGCCTGCATGTACTGACAACTGTAAGGTCTCCAAAGTCCACATAGTACACTTCCACTTCTGTGGCGCTGAGAAGCCGATGGATCACCACTCGGTAGAACCACATGTCTCTCGGAGCAACACAGCATACCTGTCCAGGTCGCACATATCCATCTGGCAGTCGGTAGCGCTCAGCCACATCTGGGCAGGAATAACAGCTCCTATAAGCAAACACACTGTCTGAACAACACTGAAAGTAGCTCTGTAATATTGTATATCAAATCATGAAACAGATGTTTTAAGGGAATTTATGAGATGGTTAGTTATGGTAAAAGGCCACAATAATGCCAAAAAACATTGCAAACAATAACATATTATTGGAGATAAGGTTTAACATCAAGTTTTTTGGATGTAAACCGCACGAAATTATACTACTGGATCGCTAGCTACAACACAAACAATATATAAGCATGAAATGTTATCAGCATTCATTATCCATTAAACATATGCATTAGGGGCATTTATGTGTATGGAAATGCATGTGTGTATTGGAACCAGTGTCATGTTGATCACAGTGCATTCATATTGGTTGGTTGGCAGACATAGACCATAGCAGCAGTTATCCTAATATTGTCCCAGGCTATGTTTGATCACAGGACCAAGACCAAGCCTCTTTCACAATGAGATGTAGGACCACCATTTTCAGGTCATGACCAAAGATACCGATTTTTTTCCCACATTCGTTCTCTTTTGTCTGGGACAACACAAAATCAGAGTATACCAAAAAATGCTGGACATAAGGTTAAAAATGTTAGCATTTGGTTCCTTAACTAAACCACAAGATTAAAAGTAGACAGGGGGAGAACGTCGGTAAAACCAAAGAAGTTCGGTCAGCCTGACAGATGGGGGAGTCTTATTTAGCACCTCTAAATTAGGTAAAGTAGTATGTTTCTGTCCACGTGGCAAAATCATTGTTGTTCATTGTATTTTATAGACAACTACTGAAGCCTTTACTTGATGTACATTCATACATTTACTCAGTTTTCTTGACATAACAAGTTAATTTTATTTTTTTCCCGTGACCTTGAGTTATATATGTGGCTTTCTCGGAATAAAAAATGTTTTCTCAGGATAACAAATGCTGTTTTCTCGTGATAAGAAGTTAATATTATTTGTTTTCCCGTGAGTTCCTCAAGTTGTTTGTTGATTTCTCGGGATAACAAATGTTGTTTTCCTGTGATAACCAGTTCATTTCATTCGTCTTCCCATGTTAATGAGTTATTTATATTGCTGGTAATAGCAAGGCATCAAACAATTTCAGCCTGTGTCAGGTCTTGAAAGATGAGAAACGTGACGCAGTGAACAATACTCACCTGCAACACTGACATGATGAGGCAGTGATGAGCCTATAGTTATAGGCTACACTATTGTCATTATCACTCAAAAACCAAAATTTTGTTATTTTGTTTTGTTATAACTTTTAATATTCAATAATATCTTGAATAAAATTATCCCATCATCTCGGGGGAAAAAACACATTATTATCATGAGAAAACAACATCAACAACTCAAGATCATCAGAAAACAAGTGAAATTAACTCGTTATCACAGGAAAATGGAGAAAATAAAATGTATGAATGCATATCGGATAGGGAATTCCATAGACAACTATTTAAGTGTGTGTGTGTGTGTGTGTGTGTGCGTGTGTGTTTGATTTTTAAATTACTGACTTAAATCACTCTAAGTCATTTATATCACTACAAAATGAGAAATAACCTCATTTCGAACATCATGTTCTCTAGAGTGCTGGCCTCCTGTTCTTCATAAAAGCGGATGTAAAATTGACTGGGTGACTCAACCCTTTCCACCCTGACAGGCACCAGCTCCCTGTCTCTCCTGCGGGTGGGAGATTTCAGCTTCTGGCACTGCAGTGCATCCAGAGGAACCATGGAGCCACGACTCAGAAGCGTCAATGGAAAATTGCCCACTGTCTGCAAACAAAACACATTTCCTATTTTAAGAAACTAACAAACAAACAAACAAAAAAAAAAACTATAGGGCAAGCTTTTAAACAGCCTAGTGTTTCCTAATATACTGACTGTTATTCTTATTTATAGTACTGACCTTTACAATATTGATGTGAAAAAATTGCTACAGTATGCAAATAAGCCCTTTAACAAATGCTTGAATGTTTTATTGTTTGTACATTTGGCAATAAGTTTACCATGATACTTTGATCCAAACACTAAAATGCACCTGATGGATGACCTTGTTGGCAATTTCGATCTCATTGTCGGATTCTAAAGACTCCACGGTTTCTCCTCCATCGTGCTGACAATCCCAGGCTGTGTCTTTTCGACTGAAGTAGTGTCCCTCGGTGGAAGGGTTCGAAGACGAGGCTGGAAAATATTCACTGGTCACTTGTAGCACAAAGTCATTAATAGTGGTTGTTGAATAATTTACACTTCCAGTCAAAAGCTTTTGCAATGATGCAGAGATATCACACCAGAAATGCTGCTCAATATTTTATTCTGTAGTGAAATACACCCTACTGTAGACTGAGTTAAGTAAGACATGGACAACCCACTCAGGTGGAATATACAGTAGATTCTGCACCTGGTTGATCATTTGGTTCAAGCTTCACGATGAGTAAGTCGTTTGCTCCTTTCTCGGTGCTTGGAAGCACAGAGAACGTGTCGCTGAGGGCTCCAACCATCTCCGTCACATTCAGAAACCCACACTGGGTCACGGGCAACTCCTCACCGTACATTTTCTTAAAGAGAAAAACACACAAATCGTGTTATTTGACAAACAGAAAGCATATTTTTACCTGCTATTAACATTAGCAAAAAATTTAAAATTAAAAATGGCAAGTTGTAAGCATGTGGACTAATAAGCACCATTTAACTGTGGATCAGAAATACGACAAAAGTATCATTTGATACATAAAGAAACTTACATACATAAATAAATATACATACAAATAAAATACATACACCAATCAAATACTACAATTTGTATATACATAGGTATTATATAATACTCAAGCCTTCCAAGAAAAACAATAGTGTTGCAAGAAAAAAAGGGACTGGTAATGCTTTAATTTAATGTTTACAAAAAACTTAATAAAAGAAAAAAAACCCCATAAATTTCAATAGGAAAATGATTAAAAGATTATAACCAAAACTTAATCTTTGTTTCGTCAGCTCCTTTCAGCGTCCCGCCGCCAGGACCATTTCATAATAGTCAAAAAAGGTAGGTCAAGATACTGTGACCTTCGAACAAGTTTAAAGTGACCCATATACAATCTCATCCAAGACCATCCAGTGGGCAACCCATCCAACAGATTTGGTGATCTCATATTAAAGTTATAGCACTAACAATCCTTGACAACCCCAATATAAAAAAGTCCACTGGCCTGTGCTGTGAGGCTATAAGGGTTAAGGGCACCCATACACAATTGCAAAATTTGGTGATCTTATATTATTTTCTTTGAAAGTTAACAAGAATTCACAAGTCCAATATATAAAAAGTGGCACTGTGACTAGAAACAAGGTTTTCACCCCATTCACCTCTGAGGGGAAACCATACACCAAATTTGGCAATCGTTTGGCGAGGACAGACAGACAGAACCCATTTCTTTAGCTCCCACTCTGCTCACAGTGAAGTCCGGACGTCCTTCTCCCCCGGCTACTTCCTCCAGCTCTTCCAGTAGGACAACGAAGCGTTCCCAGACCAGCCGAGAGACATAATCCCTCCAGTGTGTTCTGGGTCGACCCCGGGGTCTCTTCTCGGTTGGACGTGCCCGGTACACTACAACGGGAGGCATTCAGGAGGCATTCTAATCAGATGCCCGAGCCACCTCAACCGGCCCCTCTCAACATTATTCTTTATTGGTTTTCCCTCAATTTTATAAAAAAATTGTTATACTGTAAAGGGGTCCAAAATATAATGGCCTGCAATCCAGCCCTACTCTGTATCCAGTGCCCATTCCACAGAAATTGTTGTATCCATTTAATGGTTGTTTCATCACAAGATAGAGATGAATTTAAAACTATACTAAAATTGTTATTTCAAAAATTACACACAAACCATATGCACTTTAAGCTAGACAGGCTACACCTCCAAGAATTAACAATGTGCTAGTAAGACTTACCTTGAACTCCATCGGAAGTTTCTGAATGGCAATGCCCTGATGGTGCTCAGTGACAACCTGAAAACAGATGTGTAAAAAGATATGCAGTAAGTATTCTTATTTATAAAGACTACATAACTTTTAAAGTACACTCGGGTCTTTGTTTCACAGACTAACCTTTCGAAGCTTCTCCTTCAGCTCCTGACTGACCGTGCCTGCATCTCCACTTTCAACAATCCTCTTCCTTAACTCCTCCTCAAGCTTCCATGCAAAATGAAGTACATTTATAAATAATTTCAGAGAACAAAAATAAATGTTTCATGTCAATGTGAAAAAGTATTTTACAAAAAAAGCACTGCTTAATCTCCGTTGGTCAAATACCCACACATCACTGCATATAACACACCCTGACCATAATCACACACGTTATAAATTATACAAGGAATTCAATCATTGCATTTGGATCACAGGTATATGAGGAAACAGGAATGTTCACTGACAGTCAGAATTCATACAAAATAGAAAAGATGAAATAAACTAAAGCTGTGTTCACACAGGAAGTGACAAGCGGCAAGCAACCATGCAAAGTCAATGATCGTGTGCGAAATGCACAATAAGATGCAAAATTTTTTCACACAACACAAAGTGGGCAGGTGCGAAGTTCAACTGAGCTGAACTTTCATGACACGAAGTCTAAAGATACTGTTGACTGGCGGATGATTCCAAACACAGAGTTCCACATAACATTTCCATATGCATGAATAAACTTCTGTATAAACATCCTGCTTAAATGTCCTGCTCACATCAACAAGGAAGTGCAGCTTATTATTGCCATGTTCCAATATGCTGTGCTTTATGACTGCACTGCATTTTACAAGGATAATAACCTGAAACGCCATGCTTGGGTCCACGTTTCCGAAACAATTGGCGTTTCCTTTGAGTTTATATTTATACACATTTATTTAGAGCTAGACGAAATGTACATTATGTGGGTGAGCTAGTTAACTCAAGCACATGGTTTTGCTAATGTCTTTTCCTACAGAATCATGTTAGCAGTTAAATTTTAACAAAAACAGATAAATCAGTAGATAAAAACTGTGTGCAGTTCATAATAAGGTACCAATGAAACGCACTCCTAAACAAGCCTATGATTCCCCCCATGACAATACCAGGCTCATATCATTGTGTGAACCCAGAAAGAGCAGTGACGTCATTAGTGTTTTTTTTCCCTGAAATAGAAAGCGGAGATGGTGAGGACAGCTAACGCAGCTTCATAATGAAAAAGAGTGATTTAGAATCACAGTCTCATCAGCTATAAGGAACAATGGCCGATGGCTGATTCTCTCTAGGTAGTTCAACACAAGAACTATTAAAAATATATTAAAAATGTTATTTAAAAAAAATGAATCAAACCTTTGCAACAGACTTCTCAAATAATTTTTCTTGCATTAGAAGAGTGGTAGGCTTGGTCTCCTGTACACTGATGGCTGCAGCGTCTTTGAGTTTCTGCTGGGATTCAAGCTGGAGGTAGCTGAGCACAGCCTTTTCTTGCAGCACTTTTACAGAGTCAAATAATTATTTCCATAATCATCTGCACATAACACTTAGGGTGCATCTATTTCAGTAAAACAGTTATTTGGTGTTTTTTACAGAATCTGTGTGACCCATATTTCGACAATATACGTAAATACACAGCGATTAATTCACCTGAATTTATTTATTCATTTATTAATTCATTCAGATTAAGGTCCAGTGACAGTTTTAACCTTAACATGTATAAATGTACGAATACATTTTATTAGCTCACCTGAGCTAGTAGACACTCTGGATATTCCTGTAGACTGTTTAGCAAGCACAGCAGTACTATTGAGTCTCTGTCTGACTGGTGTGATTTCAGTCTTTAATATCAGCTGTGACCCCAAACGTGTTTGCCTCACCGTGATCATGTCTGAGGCTGCAGCCAACATTTCAGAAATGGAGTAGAAGCCATGATGCATGACACAGAGTGGCCTACCGAAATGGACTGCATAGCACCTCTCCAGATCCGAGAGCCCTATGGGGCCATGTGTGAGTAACTGCATAAGCTGTGAGCGCAGCTGAGCAGGAAGAACAGGGGGAAGGTGGCTTCGACGTGGAAGGACAGGCAAGTGCTGGTGATAGCGGGAATGTGGTGAGAAAAATCCCACGTCTTTGCTACTTTTTGACTTGGTCCTGGATTTGTTGTTCCGCTGCTTGGAGATGAGCTCTTTCATGCCTCTTGTGGTTTCATCCTCAATTGCTAGAAGCCAGAAGATATATACAAAAAAAGCACAATTTTATACTTATTTACAGATGTATCTGACATAACAATAAAAAAAAAATTTAACTGTGATAAACAATTTAAGTAGTTACAACAAATACACAATCATGAGGGCACTGAAATAACATACTATCATCTATCAACAATCACTATCATTACAGTTTCACCTACCTAACCAACCCTATGCATGCTTAAAAGACATATGCCGCATGAAGAGCCTCTTAAACAAAAACAGACATTTTAGACACTCGGTTCTTGTTGGGTGCTGAGCTAATTTCATTAATTCATTTTCTAAACTGCTTAATCCTATTTAGGGAGGCTGGCACCGACCTCAGCCAACTCTGGGTGAAGGGAAGGTACACCTGAACAGTTCACAAGCTCACTGGAGGGCCAACACACACACACACACACACACACACACACAACCATTCATGCTCACTCTCACACCCAGGGGCAATTTGGAACAGCCAATCAGCCTACTGTGCATGTTTTTGGACTGTGAGAGGAAACCAGAGTACCCGGAGGAAACCCACGTAAGCATAGGGAGAACATGCAAACTCTACACAGAAACACTACGAGCCTAGGAATCAAACCAAGGATCCTCATGCTGTGAGGCCAAGGTGCTAATCACTCTGCCACCCACAGAGCTAATGTGTGGTCAGAAATACACAAGCATGGTTCTAAAATCCTGCATAAACTACCCACACATTTATATCACAACAATGATCAGCTTTTCTAAGTTATCTTTAAAGGGAAATGTTTTTTCAGCTAAAACTACAAACGCCATCTTCAAACACTTGTCTTAAAGTAAAGGGCCAGTGATCTGAGAATTGTAGCAGATTGAATTAAACATTTAAAACATACTTATCATTCATTTGCCGAACCGCTTGATCCTATTAGGGTTGCAGAGAGGCTGGAGCCTATCACAGCCGATACTGGTGAAGGCCAGAACCCTGAACAGCTCACAAGATCATGGCAGGGCCAACACACACACACACACACACACACAACCATTCACACTCACATTCACACCTATGCACCTATGGAAAAGCCAATTAGCCCAATGTGCATGTCTTCGGACAGTGGGAAGGAGCAGGAGTATACGGAGGAAACGTATGCCGCCCCAGGGAGAACATGCAAACTCCACACAGAGATACCCGAGACCAGGACTCGAAGCCAGGACCCTCTTGCTGTGAGGCGGATGTGTTAACCACTACGCCACCCACACACACCGCAGCAGAAGCAACCGATGTATGAAACAAGGGACACATATATTTGCAACACATCAAAATAAAAATGTGAAACGAGAAGAGTTAAAGGATCAAATGTTCCGCACAGGTGCAATCTGGGATCATCCGAGATCTCTTTGCTGTAGAGTCACTTTAACACCACTGACCACTCCCAGACCTTTAAAAATAAATAAATTAATAACTAAACCCTGCAGGACTGAGATCACAGATAAATAATACCTTTGAACACAACTGTCCCATCGAGGGCATAATCCAACTGCACGGCATCAGGCATTTCCTTGACCATGTCGAACACAGAGCAAAAACCAAGGTCCCTGAGGGGTATGGAGTGGCCCAGCATGTTCTGGTAGTCTTTCTTGAGGTTCTCTGGGGAGAGCCCATGCTTGGAGGAGAGGAGAAGAGAACGAATATCCTTCTTTACACTTGAAAGGAGCTGTTCAGGATCCATAATTTCACCTGACACTAAAGACAGAAAGGGGGTTTAACAGTAGGGTCTTAACTTTTTATTTCACACAAGACTGACATGACACCCGACAGAGCTATCACCTGGTGGAGTTAGCTAGTGGCAATGGCCAATTTATTAGCGCCCTACTACTGTTTACAGAAGGTTTGTACACGGTTATACGTGTTAAAACGACATTTAAACATACAGGAAATACAATTAAATTGCCTGGCTAGCATTACGAGACAATTTTGTCCTATATATTACGACAACACAGCTAGAAAAGAGTTACTAGCTAACGCCAAACAATCGGATGTTTCCATTCGGCGTTTTTATTTGATTTATTTTTTTAATTTTCAAAACTTTTATTATTATTTACCACTTGAAATTGTTTTCATGAAGTTGTCAGAATCTGCTGGTCAATAAAGAACAACTTTCTTTTGTTGACAATATCTTTCAAATGCTAGGTTTTGCAAATATTAACGATGTAGCTTTGAGTTGATTCTAAACCCACCTATATTAAAAACAAACTGAAGACAAACTAGTGCATTATGGGAGATATTACCCACCTGGCACTAAGCAATGCATCCCCCTCCATACATACATACATACATACATACATACATATATACATAAATAAATACTACTTACTTTTTTTATTATTATTATTATTATTATTGTCATTATTATTATTATTATTATTATTAATATTAATATTATTATTATTGGGCGGCATGGTGGCGTAGTGGTTAGCACATCCGCCTCACAGCAAGAAGGTCCTGGGTTCGATTCCCAGCTCGGGGCGTTACTGTGTGGAGTTTGCATGTTCTCCCTGTGCTTGTGTAGGTTTCCTCCGGGTACTCCGGTTTCCTCCCACAGTCCAAA
>JAQMYF010000002.1:25596454-25610448 GCA_030014195.1 Neosilurus mollespiculum | reverse complement strand
ACCCCGCCCTCGCCCAGAGTTGGCTGAGATGGGCGCCAGCCTCCCTGCGACCCTAATTAGGAATAAGCGGTTCAGAAAATGAATGAATGAATTATTATTATTATTAAACACTACTATAAATAATTACTTGTTAATAAAAAGTAAATAATTGAATTGGGTGGACCAGTTACTAATTGCATTCCTAATGAAAATCTCAGGGTGTATGTTTTCTCAAACACTAATAACAGACAAGTGCTTCATCAGCAGATCCCTCGCAGACACACACACACACACACACACACACACACACACACACACACACACACATACAGAAACACTCATATCCACTCATCCTGTATGTACATGCAAATAACACACTCTTACTCATTCATTTGCTGAACTGCTTTATCCTACCATGGTCACACAGAGACCAGAGCCTATTCAAGACAACACTGGGCGATGATGGGCTACACCCCAGACAGCTCTCCAAACCATCGCAGGGCCAACACACACACACAACCATTCACACTCACACTCGTACCTAGGGGTACTTTGGAACAGCAACTTAGCCTAATGTGCATGTTTTTGGAATGTGGGAGGAAACCGACGCAAGCACAGGGAGCACATATAAACTCCACACAAAAACACCCTCAGCATCCCTGGGGCTCGAACCCAAGAGCCTCTTGCTGTGAGGCAGATGTGCTAACCACTACGCCACTGTGCCCCCCTCGCATACTTTAGAAGCAACCAATGTATGAAACAAAGGCAACATAAAAGAATCTAATAAAAAATATGAAATGAAAAGAATCAACTGTATATTTACATTAGATTTTGTAAAAAGAAAAGTAATAAATAATAATAATAATAATAATAATAATAATAATAATTATTATTATTATAATTGTAATAATTAAATAAAAAAAAATTTGCAACCATGTTTATTCATTTACTTATCGGTACAGAATAGCCAGGTAGTGCATCTATCTTTGTGTTTTTGGAAGGTAGGAAAAAACCATGGTGGCATAGATGTTATCATCTGTGTGCAGTTTGAATGTTCTCCCCATGCTTGCATGGGTTTCCTCCGGGTACTCCGGTTTCCTCCCACAGTCCAAAGACATGTATATTAGGCCAATTGGCCATTCAAATTGTCTCTAGGTGTGAATTTGAGTGTGAATGGTTGTGTGTGTTGGCTTTGTGATGGTCTGGTGGGTTGTCCATGGTGTACCCCGCCTTTCGCTCCAGCCTTCCTGTGAGCCTAGTAGGGGTAGTAGGGATCAAGTGGTTCTGCAAATGAGTGAGGAAAAAGCCCAGAAGAAACATGGACACCAGGAAAACATGAGAAATTCTGCACAAACAGTATCAAGACACAATTATTTAATTATTGTATTATTAATTGTACAAAATAAAGTAGAGCAAGTATGCTATATAAAGACTTGTCTGTATATAAATAGTTTTTTAATACTTTGGTAATCAAAGGGCAGCAACTGGTGCACATCTTTATTTTATACTGTGGAAAATTACAGCTGTGGAGGGAGTGGAAAATTAGCCTTTTGAGATATTAATGCATGGTTTCTCCTTATTTTATGGGCAGTTATTTATTTATTTTTCTATTCATACCTTCTTTTTAATTTATAGATCCAAGTTTGATTGTATAGTACCATCTGCCTCTTTTCTCCTGCCTTAAGTCATACTCCTCTCCCTGCCTCAGTCAGAGTAAGCACACTGCACAGGAAAATGATCGCAGACTTAGCTAATCCCACCAGCTCCCGAAAGCACCCTTTCACTCCTGACTTCACCAAACAAGGGGCATATGTTCCTGACGAGAGAGAGTGAGATGGAGAGGAGGACAGAAAAGATAGCTCCACCACCTCCTCCAAAAGCTGGTAGGATGAAGACAGAGACAGCACCAACGGCCAGAGACAAAAAGCACAAAGTGGCTAAGGCAGTGAAACTTCAGGAGCCACACAAAACAAAAGAGAGGATGAAGGGCAAAGAAGCAAAGGAAGAGCAAGGTAAGGAGGACAAAAAGGAAGTTTCATCCACTGTGATCAATGTAGACAGTGTAAGACAGAGGACAAATCGAGAAAGTGAGGAGTTGCTGGGCCTTTTGCAGAGTGAATGGCATGAAGAGGGTGAGTTACCAAATGCTGTGCACATCCAACATATACTCATACACAGACAGGGCAGAACAGCCAGTTTCTGATTGATTATTCAACGTTAATTTGAAACACAGCCTTGAAGCCTCAGAGCCTTGGAGTTTGTGAGCTGCTTCTCATTATTGCAGCTCTTGCCACAGTCATATTCTTCTTTCCAATATCAATTTGGTTTTGTCTAAAGGTAAGTGTCTATTAACCCTTTCTGGTATTCAGGTTATTGAAGTTATTAGTTCAAACCGTTAATGTGAGTGTAACTTTACCAGATTGTGCGAGAGCATGAGCGAGCTGTGGTGTTTAGACTTGGACACATGCTGCAAAGAAAACCCAGAGGACCAGGTATACCTATTCACACATAATATTTGAAGCGTCAATGCTATCTCTCTTCTACCCTTCAGTTACCTGGTGATATGAAGCATTAAAACAGCTTTATAACTGAAACGTGGACTGCTCTTGTTATTCTGAGTGTACATTAGATTTGTTCTTATAGGGTGGATATATTAAGTGCTTTTTGTTCCTTTATTTATTTGGTGATAGTTATTATTATTATTATTATTATTAATAATAATAATAATAATAATAATAATAATAATAATAATAACCCTTATGTTTTTACTTGTTACAGGGCTGCTATTTTACCTCCCATTTTTAGATGTTTGTCATAAAGTGGACATTCGGTTAAAGATGTTGAAGGTCCCATCTCATTCGGTAACTCTTCTGACATTCACAGTGTACTTCTCCTATAAAGAATTTTTGTTTGTTTGTTTGTTTGTCTGAACAGTAGAGGGCAGCCTACAAAAATTTAAAACACTATTTTCAAAAGGTCAAAATGTATTTTTAAAACAATAATGATCAACACCCTGTTATTTCATATTAAATGCTTATGTGCATACTGTATAATTCTTTGAAAGCAAACAAGCAAACAAAAAATCCCCAACAACTTTATTTCACACCACCTGCCTGCATGTTTTAAATGGTGTATAGTACAATGATACAGTAAAATCTTCATGTTCATATGTACATTCATATGTTTGTATATTCATTCGGCATAATCATCATATAAATATAATAAATGAGTAATAAATGAATAATCAATCAATCAGAGAACCACTATAGATGGCCTAACTCTCCACAACTACAAAACCTTTTGTAGTGCCTTGCTACCCATAGTTGATTGTTTGCTTAGTTACATTTTTAAACACTGGAATGCTGGAATGCTTTTTTATGCATAACCAATCAGAATGATTACAATTGATGAAAAGTAGAATCCTGTTAGCTTGGTGTGTAATACAGAAGGTGTTTATATACACCTGATTAAGTTTACAAATATTTTTTATATTATGTGATCCACTAACCATCTCAATACTTGTTTTTTATTTTAAAATTCTTTGCTAAACTGCTACTATTATATCTTTCACTTGGCTGTTATAAGGTGCAATGAGTAAATACAGCTACAAAAATATTTTGTCTTCATTTCAGCCTTTAAAGGAACAACATTTGAATATTTTGAAAGGGGTGATTATTTTCTATATGCACTGTATCTTTCTTTGCTGACAACACCTTTAAATTTACATCAATGCTGTCATGTGTCCTGCAGGTGGTAACAAAAGACCTGGTTTGCACAGAGGTGAGTGCGGTCTGCTACTACCGAATTGAGAACGTGGCCATGTGCTTCACGTCCCTGGCAGGAGTCCCAGCCGTGCTGCAGGCTCTTGTTCAGGTCTCGGTCAGGGAGGTTCTGGCCTATCACACCTTTACCAGCATACTGCACAACAGGTGTGAAGTTGCCCACCAGATCCAGGTACACAAATCTGTTAGAAATCTGTTTCCAGAAGGCTACATCCAGGACTGTTCCAACAATGTTTTAGTTAATTACAGAAAGTTGCGAGTTAATCCAAAAATAACACCATTTATTACAGTTTGTTAAGTACATACTGTTTGCATATATACTAATATACTGTATGCACTGTTTATGCACACTGCATATTTTTGCTTTGTATCTCTTAAGGTTGCACTGGATTCCATCTCCTGTAGGTGGGGAATTAAAGTGGAGAGAGCAGAGATGTAAGTTATCAGATAAATGACATGCATCACCAAATTATAAAAACAGCAATCAATACTTATGCAGTGTTGTTGAGGCAACTGCTGGTTGAGAAACATAGGTCCCTTGTATTACAGAGAGGACCTCTGTCTCCCACCTGAGCTTCAGCAAAGCTTTGCTATTGAGGCTGAAGCAAAAAGACAAGCCCAAATCAAAGTAAGAAAGTTACTATAAGCCTAACTTAGGAGTACAAGAGTACCAGAGTGTGTGATTTAGTCATTAACACTAATGCGTGGATTTAACTGGGCTAGGATGTTTATCCAAGTTCACTGACTTGACACTTGTCTATGTGCATTCAGTTATTATGGATATTGATTTACTTTCAGCATGATAAGAAAAAAGCCTTGATTCTTTAGTGCTCCAAATTTAACACCAAGCTCTTAAAAAATTAGCAAATAAACAAGCTGTGAAATGTAGCTGTTCCTCTAGTAAGATGTGTTAGTTAAGCAGCCGTAATGTGTGTGTGATGTTATATCAGGTGATTGCAGCAGAGGGTGAGAAGGCAGCATGTGAGGCTTTAAAAGCCTCAATTGACCCGCTGTCAGATTCTCCTCTGGCCATCCAGCTGCGTATTCTCCAACTCCTCCACACACTGCGCTCTGACCAGCCCGCTGTACTTCTCAGCCTCCCATCAGACCTCCTCAACCAGCCACTTCAACTGGCAAATACAAGCAGCTCCTTCAATCAAAACCAACCAATAGGGATCATCTCAGAGGAAAAGGCTAAAGACTCCCCAATGATGTAGTGGAAGCTATATTAACAATAGTAACAAAGTGTTAGAATAATCCATTACAGTGATTCCTCTGTACATAATGTTTATTGAGGGGAGAAATTAATTCACGCTTTGTACATTGTTTCAACACTCAGTGAAAAACAATGGAGGAATTTGGAGCTCATCTCTAAATGTAATTAAAAATTGTGTACCAAAATGAGATGGATGTATAATCCCAGAGGAAGGCAGCAACAAATGTCAAAGAGGGAAAAAATTGAAAAGTGTCCTAATTGTGTTGTGTTGTGTTGTGAAACGATAGCCTTGACATTGAAATTTCAAAATTGCTGCCATTATAAGAACTGGCCAATAGCACATACCATTCTCCACACACATTTCATTGCCAGTGGTATTTAACTAACCTTGCTTTTATGCACAGTCCATTATACTAATCATACTCAGTGTACTTGTAGCTACATAGCTTGCTTGGCAGCTATTTAGAAATTTCAAGGTCAAGGTCAATATTCTGTTTTATTTGTGCATAATTATAATCACTTGAAAGTAGACTATGTTTAAAATATGTAAACTAGAAAGAGATTTGGCAGTGACTCAAATCAAAATTGTACCACAGTATTTAAAAAAAAAACGTAAACATTATGGTATTATTACCGAACATTTTCATGGTACAAAATTGTACCATAATAAAAAAGGCAAACATCATTCTGAAAACAACATTTTATTATGTACTCAAACACTCCCTATACAGTTTTGTGTATTCATTCTTCAGTAAAATGTAAGAATGCTTTTCAAAAAAACATTTTTTTTTACATAGAAAATATTCTCATCCTGTAAGTTATAGGCTTTCTGTTGGGTTAGGTTTCTTGCTGCTTTTAGTGGGTTTGGGGTTGGGAGTGTGCTACTCGATCACTTCATTCAAATTAGGAATGGCCTCCTTCTTAGCAACTGGTGAAACAGACTTGCTCACTAAAAAGAGATGAAAACTCTAATGTTCAAGC
Source organism: Neosilurus mollespiculum (assembly GCA_030014195.1). Classification (NCBI taxonomy): domain Eukaryota; kingdom Metazoa; phylum Chordata; class Actinopteri; order Siluriformes; family Plotosidae; genus Neosilurus; species Neosilurus mollespiculum. The sequence goes on along the minus strand of JAQMYF010000002.1, from coordinate 25,604,490 downwards.
ACTTACATAACGTGTCTGCATTCTGAATTTTTCATATATGAAAACATATATTGACATATTTTCATATGCAGGAGTGCTCTGCGTACATGAGGTACTGTATTGATGTACTGATATGTTCCTTTTTATGACACTTATGTTGAATCATTAAGACAGTTTACAGCTTATTCTTAACCGGACTGGTATCTAAATGTATTATTACAAGATTTGATTAGTGTGCATTTACACTTTTGGTGAAATTAAAATTCAACTGCTATACAACACAAATAACAAATACAAATATCTTGATGTCTGTATAGCAGCTAGGGAAGTCACTGGCTATTAGCATTATCATAAACATTTGGCTTTAATTATATATATTTTAAATGTGTTGGAATATATACACCCATATTTTACGTGGATAATAAAGAGGGTTTTGACTGTGTGTTCAGCCCACCCTTGTTTTGCAGACTGATTTATTTTTTGTGGTAAATGTTTCTCTAAATCATGGATTTTCTCTAAAGCTGGGCTTTGTCTGCTTTTAGATCTCTTTCCTCAGCAGTAATAGCACAAGCCTCCACAGCTCTTGCACACACACACACACACACACACACACACCATTTAGAGGCCACTAATTAAGAAATGTTGTATAAGCAGGAATATATTTATACTGAATATCACCATGGCTGGAGTTTAGCAGTAAGGTTCATATCAGGAAATGTAATGATTTATGGAGACAGTGGTGGGCCGGTAGTGGGGTGCTGGCTTACTGAATGAATAAATGAATTACATTAATTGTGAAGCACAACTTTCAACACTATTGAGCCAAGATTATATATTAGAATTTTCAGGAATTTTCCATCAACTTTTGACATTTTGTCAACTTTTTTTTAATGCTAATTCAATTTTACATTTTATTTCTATTTTATACTAGGTTAGGTAATTTCTATTTTGGTTAATGCTGGTGCAGAACTGTGAGATCATGCAGCAAATGGATAAATAAAAAAATATCTATACATGACTTTCAGAACCTGGTCATAGAGGAAATAAAGAAGTTGCAGACATGAAAAACCTACCACTCTCTCCACTGATACGGACACCCAGCTGTGTGTGAAGCTCAGTGATAGCATGGCTCAGCTCTCTCATGGCTGCCTGACCCTTAGGAGCCTCTCCATCCAATGCTGGATGTCTCCTAAATACCTGTATACACACTTCCACCTACAAATCATGTACTTGTAGCTTCCCCACTGTACGAAGAGTCTCCTGTCCAGAGAGAAGGTCTTTACCTCCATACCATTCACACTGCATGGTCAACACCCACAGATATATGGCACAGTACACTATGAAAAACTTATTCTGAGGCTTTAAAAGATTAAGAATAAACAAAGTCAGGAATCTTTAACCATTGACCTCTGCTTCAAGTCATTAAACTTTATCTCCTCCGACGTTTTTTCAAATGTTGCATCAGGGCTCCTACAAAATAGTTATAAATTGACTTAAAATTAATTACATCAAATGAAATGAAAATGGAAAATAGTGTAACTTATTTTACGTGTTTGGAGGGAAAAAATCCGGGGTATCAGGTGCCTTTGGGAGCGCTGTGTGTTTAGGACCCATGAACCGAGGAAGGCCTGTGGCCTGCCGGTCTGAAATGTCATAATGTCATATATTTGGTCCTCCATAAATCTTGTGCAAATTTCTGGGCTTCCCTATCATGTACTCGAATTAATTATTGATCATTGATATTTATTGGATGATGTGAATTATGTATGAGGAGTTTATTCACTGAAGTGAGTGTAAGATTATTTTATTTCAGCCATTCCAGTCTGTTCCAAGGACGTTGAAAAAGGAACAAAATGTCCTAAGCAATTAAGCAAGGAGCATGGAGTTCAAACCTTCAAGGTCAACTTGATATATGATGTCATTTCTTGGAAAGAGGGGGGGTCCTTGATGTACCAATCATAGACGGCATATACGATGTCATCCTGTCATTTCTCGTAAGCAGAGCCATAGTTAAAAAGGGGGGTCTTGAGGGACCAATCAGAGCCTAGAGCCAGAGTATGGTAGACCAATCAGAATGGAATGGACACTTTATAAGCCAATGCAGAGCTGGTAGTCGGCGTCAGAGGTCCTTTCTCGGACTTCTTTTGTGTGAGTGATTGTATGCTTTTCTTTCCCGAAGGCTGATTAAATATCTGAAAAATGAATATGGATCTCTTGCGTTGTGAACTGGATATTTTTTTGCCACAACATCTGTTACTCTCACAGAACTTGTGCCACCTGACAAGGCCATGCTGGACAGACCTGATACACTCACACTGATTTTTGTCAGTTTTTCTGAGGTTCTCCATGAAACTGGTCAGCCACACTTTTCACTAGTCTGTCAGCTGCATGATGTGTATCAGGTCCTCGGAGTCCTAGCATGTTTGTTATAACATGTCAGTCTTTCACAGCCAGTGTATAAGAGTTTATATTATTTTATGGCCACAGTAAGGTGATAAAATGCTCTGTGGTTTTGCACCATGCCTGGTCACTCACATGAAGTCTGCTGACCAACTGCAGGTTGTTTAGCTTGGAACCTGGAAAAAGTTTTGATTCAGATTGAGCCATTTTAAATTGCACACATAGGGATCATAAAAATGTAGACATAGTTTTATTTTTAAATTAGTAACAATGCATCCATACACACAAAAATGTTCATACATGCGAAGTCCATCAGCAGAACTTACTCATCATAACACTGGAATGCTTTCACTCCTTTTTTTCTCATTATATGGTATTCCTCTGGGATTAAGGTCCCAGTAGTATTCCTATCATGTATTTAAAATCCCACCATAAGCCTCAATACGGAAGGAACTGAAGGTTCAAGATTTTTTTTCTGTGCCCGACTTGCCTTTTTAATCGCCACTGCGTTACATTATATTGCCTTTATATTATATATTAATATATATATATAATTTTTTTTTGTATCCTATATTTTATTTTATGTTATATTTTATTCTATATATTTTCTTTATTTTTTATTTTTTTTTGCACTTTATATTTATACTGACCTTTAAAATCCTTTAAAAATTTTAGTTATTGTTCTTTTCTTCTTGTTACTTTGATAGTTTATTCTTTACATTTTGGACAGTCGTACTAAGCATTTAACTACATATTGTACTGTGTATAATTTGTATGTGACAAATAAAATTTGAATTTGAATTTTAGTATCGTCTGTAGAAATGGTGGCCTTGTCCTGCATGGGTGGGAGGAAGAGTCCCTGCCTCTGAGCTGCAAAAGCGTCACACTCAAACGATATATCCCTGTTTACGTAACACAACAGTTCACAAAACAAGCAATGTTTGAAGTAAGTTACACTTTTTTAGTTAGTAGAAAATATCAACCTGCCAGCTCCAGTCACAGATGTTGGCTGGTCAAGAAAGTAGTGGAATATTTTTTTACAGCCATCGCTGTGGTGCCATACTACATCTGGTGCACGTATTACACAAACCTGAACCAAAAACGTGGAAATAACTCCTCAAGTTCATTTGAGAAGTAGAAGAAAAAAAAAAAAAAAAGCAAAACAGCATATCCAGGGTTTCCTATAGTGAGCATGAAAAATGAGACTTTATTTTATTTAAGACTTTAACAATATTATTCTGACAAATGTTCAGGTGTTTTTGGGTTTTGTCGTACTGGGTTCTGTCTTTTGGGTGTACAGTTGAGGCGAAATCGTAGAGAACCTCCTCCGGAATGAAGTCATTTTGCCAATTTTGTAGCGGGAGCACTGGCAGCTGGACTCCTTTATTAACTGATGCTCTGTCTTTTACTTCAGTAAGCTCAGATAATACTACACATACATGGAAATAATGAAGTCTGAAAACATTCATATATTATGCATTTGACATTTTTAACATTCAGGCTGAAATGTCTCTCAAAAATGGACTGACACTATACAAGGGTAGCATTTAAAGACAACATAAAATAAATACTTGCAAATGTCAGAATTAGCATGAAGACCCTGGGAGCACACGAAAAAGTTACTTTTAGTTTGCAACTTGAATTTATAATCAGGTCCATAAGTATTTGGACGCAATTCATCATTTCCTCCTGTGAAGCCAATGTCCATAGGGTCCAGACTACAGGTGGTCATTATCTGCAAAGGATTTGCTTTCAAGTAGTAAATATCATGCTTACTTTTACATATTTTGGCAAACACCCTAGAAAGCAACTTTTAATAATTTTTTAAACTTCATTTATACATCTGAGTAGTTGAGGGGCCTTGCTCAAGGGCCCAACAATAGCATCTTGGCGGTAGGGGGCTTGAACTCCTGACCTTCTGGTTAGTAACCCAGAGTATAAACCACTGAGGCACTCACTCACTCACTCATTAACTGAAGCGCTTAATCCTAGAAAGGTAGCGGGGAGGCTGGTGCTTATCTCAGCCAACAGTGGCCCAAGTCGGGGTACACCTTGAGCAGCTCACCAGACCATTGCAGGGCCAGCACACACAGCCATTCACACTTACACTCATGCCAAGCCTAATGGGCATGTCTGTGGATTGTGGGCGGAAACCAGAGTACCGAGAGGAAACCCACCCAAGCACAGGGAGAACATGCAAACTCCACAAAAAAACGTGTGACTGAGCCCAGGACTCAAACCCAGGACCTTCTTGTTGTGAAGCGGACATGCTAACCACTATCCCACTGTACCATCCACCACTGAGGCTGAGAGTGGCATAGTGGTTAACAGTTTCGCCTCACAGCAAAAGGTTCTGGGTTTGAACCCCATGCCCAGTGAGGGCATGTCTGTGTGGAGTTTGCATGTTCTCCACACTGCATGGGTGCTCTGGTTTCTTTCCACAGTCCAAAGCCATGTACATTAAGCTGACTGGATATTCTTGATTGCACCTAGGTGTGAATGTGATTGGTTGTGCTGACCCATTGATAGTCTGGTGAGCTGTTCAGGATGTGCCCTATCTTCATCCAGAGTTGGCTGGGATGGGCTCCAGCATCCAAAGACATACACTGATTGAGTCTCTTCAACTGTGAACTGTGCATGATGCACTAACTCCAGCCTCAGTCCACTCCTTGTGAAGCTCCCCACACTTTTGAATAACCTTTTCCTGACAGTGCTCTCCAGGCTGCAGTCCCTCCTTGTGGCGGGTGCCAGTGATGGTTTTCTGCACAACTGTCAGGTCACCAGTCTTCCCCATGATTGTGAATTCTCCTGAACCAGCCTGAGGGACCATTTAAAGGCTGAGGAACCCTTTGCAGGTGTTTTGGATTAATTAGCTGATTAGAATGCGACACTTTGAGCCTACAATATTGAACCTTTTCACAATATTACAATTTTCTGAGCTTTTGGATTTGGGGTTTTTATAAGTTGTAAGCCATAATCATCAAAATTATAACAAAGGCTTTAAATATTTCACTTTGCATGTAATGAGTCTATATATTATTTTCACCCTTTAAGTTGAATTACTGAAATAAATGAACTTTTGCACGATATTCAAATTTTTCGAGTTTCACCTGTGGTTTAATGTGCTATCTCTTTTTCGTTAGACATAATTCATTAATTCATTGGTGAACCGCTTGATCCCACACAGTCATGGGGAGACTCTGTGCGAAGGCAAAGTACACAAAGTACACTGAACAGCTTGCCAGTCCATCGCAGGGCCAAAACACACAAAACGATTCACACTCACGTCTAGTAACAGTTTGGAAAAGCCAGTTAGCCTTATGTGTATGTCTTTGGACTGTGAAAGGAAACCGAAGTATCCAGAGGAAACCCACATAAGCACAGGGAGAACTTGCAAATTCCACACAGATATGCCCTCGCCGAGAACTAGTCGGACCACGGACCTTCTTGCCATGAGGTGTACGTTCTAACCACTATACCGCCCTCTTTAGATATAAAATAAATGATAAGTAAATTGATTATAGTGGACAGAAACCTTGACATTTATGCATTCTATATAAAAACTGTCTGTGCATGCTGGATAAAGTTGAACACTCTATGCTGACTTGGCCTCGAATTTTATCTTGCAATTACACATGTTTGTTATCATGTGACCAGTAACAAAGGTTAGGGTTTAAACCTTAAGTTCATTTCTACAGACAGTGCTTGTTCTTTTATCATTCTGTATAATCAAATGAATTCTGAAGTTCAAGCTCAAGTCAAACTATACATGTAGATTGGTTTGAAGTAAATTAATAAACACTACAATATGTCTTGTCCACAGAAACACATTTATTACAAACATACATTACATGAAAAGACATTACGATGTACACTACAGCACTCAGGTAAGCCTTGCATTGCAATCCTAGATGTCACATGCTGCATCACATGACTGACAACATCATTTCCAAAACCTTCTCTCTAGTTTTCAAAGACTTCTTAAATAAAAAAAAAAAACACAAGACCGAAATCAAGGTTAAAACATACTGCACAAAGTCAACATCTCTGCAATTACATGTTCTGTCTTGAGCATGGTCTTCTTTCAGCTGGTTTATTCTGACAATGTTTTGAAAACATTCTTACAGCTGATGAGAAGTCTAGATTTCGTGTGCTCACTTATAATAAATAGTCCAATTTAGTGATCCACTGTTTTTCCTGTAGTGATCCAGAGTGCATCACTACTTTCTATTCTTGACTCTTGATCAGTAAAGCAAAAGAGATCTTGCACAGCTGAGTGAAATCTGAGGTAGCGCCTCAAGTATGTACACCTACACAGTTATTCCTGAGTTCCATGAAGATGAAATTGGAATTTATTCAAGGATTTTGTGGTATGGCTGGAGTGTAAGCGAGGAGGTGAATGCACGGATGTCGGTGATCATGGAGGCTCCAGCAAGGATTGTTGAGGCTGGCAGGAAGGTGAGACTGGACACCTCTCCATATGCAGAAGAGTTGTCTGTCCGGTCTTCACTCTGCAACAGGTCAAAGGAGGCCTGGTTGTCTCCAAGATGTTTCTCCTCCTGCCCAAAGCCAACCACCTGGGTGGAGTCAGGGGAGGGATGACAGAAATACCAGAAATATATTAGCACTTGTATTGGTCTGTGGATGTACTATAGATGCATGGCTGAAATACTGATGAAGGACATTATGGATTGACAGAATTAACACATTAGGACTGGTGCAGGTGAAGGATTGCACTTACATGTACACTGAGCTTCTTACTGTCTGTGTTTCTGTGCTCCATATACCAAGAAACCAGATCTGCTTTGGTCATCTGCTTCAGAGCTGTTATCTGTCAGCCCAGATAACCCACAGTAAATAATAGAATTACATTGTGTAGTAGCATCTTTAAAGCACTGGCCTTGTTACACATAAATTTACCCCAAAGATACAAACAAGTATCTCGCTGAGCCAAGAAATGTTTGCTTATTCATTTTTGCACTGGAGTTACAAAGCTAATGTATCTAAGAAAAGTTTCAAATGATTCACTTTGTAGAAAGACAAAGCACCGAGATGTGGACAGCAGGAATTGTTTACTTGCCTCTTTGCTGAGTCGGTTAAACACGTACTGCTGTGTGGCCACCTCGAACCAGTTCCTGTCCACCTCCTCGCCAAGGTGTGTGTCCTCACACTCCTTCAGCTTGATCAAAGCAGTGACCTGTGTCTGAAATGCTTCTTCTGACAGATTGACCATCTTCTCATCAAAGCAAACCAAGAACTCTTCAATTTTATTCTCTACAAAGTCAGTGCTGTCAGTGGGACAATAGTTTAATAAGGCATTGCTCAAATATCATACAGTCAACTTGCATATCCATTAGGCTGGAGTAAAAATTATTATTTTCATAATAGAGAAATGAGGAGACTGTTGAAGCCCAAAAGCTTTTAAAACTAAATGGAGGTAAAGTGACTAAAGTTACACAATAGACCCTTGATGACCAGTCTTTTACATGTTCATTTAACATGGATTCTGAAACTCTGAACAACTGTACACTGTGTGCACAGTTATTAGGCAAGTTGCATTTTTGAGGATTAATTGTTATTGTACAACTATACAGCGCTCTTGGTCAATCCAAAATGTTAACAAACCCTCAAACCTGAACATTTAAGTAGTAAAAGTG
>JAQMYF010000002.1:25583112-25594128 GCA_030014195.1 Neosilurus mollespiculum | reverse complement strand
AATGTTGCAGGCAGTTACCGTTGAGCGGGCAGGTTTTCTTTTGTCGGCAGTTACATGTTTTGTTTTCTTCGGGTGATACGGCGGTGTTGGTTTTCTTGGGTTGTTTAGGATGCGTTTAGGATTGTGGTTGTCGATTATTTTTTTAGTGTTGATGAATGATTGTTCTTAATAAATCCCCTGATGAGTGGGCAACCATGAAACAGGCTTGTCGGGATGAAACTGTAGCTCTACTTCGACGTATCGAGCACTGTTCTACGGAAAATCGACGCAAGATTTTATATATATATATATATAAGAACATTAAAAGATGAATTACAGAGGAAAATCCCAAAGCACCACTGACCAAAGAGAGGAAGTTAAAAAAAAACCCCACTTACTCAACAAAATACTGCAGGAAGTCTTTGGACTCCTAGGGGAGGAAATAAAATACCACAATAACAAGGATTAGAATGAAGCAGATCTGTGAGCTCCACAAATGAGCAGTGTTTATCTTCTTCCAGTCTTTCACACATTTATATACTAAAGTTAGATATGACTCACATCACTGGTGAAGTTGCCCTGCACAAGTCCTTCCACAAACATTTCTGCCTTAAAATTGGTGACAAACTGCATTAGATCTTCCATGGTGAGGTTCTTAGTTATAGCCTGGTATTTCTGGATGATGGACCAACGATGGTGCTCTAGGATCTGCAGGCGCAGGTCTCTGTAACAGGAGACAGACTAAGCATCAAAAAACAATGCAAAACAAAATAGTGTCATAGCAAGTATACTGCTGTATATAGCTCAGATGAAACACAAATAAAACCAGAGGGTCACTTATAGAGTGCAAGGTATCTGAGCAAGGCACAACGGATTATAGTGACAAGTTCATTGATTAACCTGAAAGAACCTGGCTAAGAACTGCAGGTTTCATTATCACATGGCATAGTTATAATGAAATGTGTCCCCCTAGTGGGCATCTAATAAACATCCATTCACAAATTATTTGCATATATTGACCTTAACGATTCAAAATTCCACAAATTTGCTAGAGATTTTATTATGCAGTTTGCCAGATAATCCACATAAAACTTGGAAGAAGTCTGTGCACAAAATTTTGAGATATAGCGATTTTCACCTTTGAAGTCTTTTTCAAACCAACATTCTGGTACTGTACATACCTGGTATGAATTCGAACTAAATCCCATAAGATTTTGCATCATATTAAAGAATAGGAATTTTTGGCGAAGTTTTTTGTCCAAAATGTTATGGTTTGTTACTTGTGACTCACTCTTTATTTAAAAAAAAACCCCAAACAAAGAAACAAACAAAAAAACATTCAATCAAAATACCTGGACAGCTTTTTAAGTTATATTGCACACAAACAAATACACACTAACAAACCAACAGAGGTGAAAACATAACCTCCTAGCAAAGTAAATAAATATGCCCAGTCCACCAGGAAGCTGGCTAAACTGGAGACATTTCCAATGTCCTTGAGAAAAGGGCCAAAAACTTTGACTGCCGAAACTTTCTAATTTTCAGCTTCCTATCTGCTCATTATTGTGACTAGAAGATTTCAAACATGATTCGATGAACCAAATCTCACATTATATATATATACACATACATATACACACACTTTTTTTTTTAACAGTTTTTTGTGACTTACAATAGTACTCTACTGGAAAACGTTAAACTATGATTTGTTATCAATGATGAAGCCTTAGCAGTACAGATTATATTTTAACATGTAAACGAGGCCACTTGTTTCACATTTTCAGGGATTAATTTACTGTCAGAGCTAAAACCTCTACAGGACAGAAAATCTCCAGAAGCACAGTCCAGCATCATTAGTCTAATCAGTGAATAAAGTAAACTGACTTTCCCAGCCTTTCAGGCTTGATGAGGATGTTGAAGTAAGTCTTTTTCAACTGCTCTATGAACATGCTGAATACATCAGGAGTTGCCGTGAAGTCTGCCAAGTAGTCTATAATCAGGTTTAGTAGTAACTGTGAAGACATAAAATAACAATATTCCAAAAACATTGAATAATATGTGGCTAAACTGTGAACTGGATGAAAAGAATGCACAGTATACACACCCAGATGCGGTACAGAGTTAAAAATTGGTTCAATCTTTTAATTAAGCCAGTGAAGGTTAACAAGGCATGAAGTTTGTTTGCATTTGATCTGCCTGGCTGGAATACTTACAGGTAGTTTGTGATTGAAACCTCTGAGCCGTATGACCAGGCCATGGTCCCCTGGAAACAGCTTATATTCCAACTGGGCCACTTCTGCATCATAAGCTGGCTCAGCCAAGTTATGGGCCAGGATGTTCACAAAGAGGTCAAACAGAACCAGGCTTTATGAGAGAACACAGTAACAAAGGAAAATGTAAATATGGACAGTATAAGGGCAATTTGGTAAAAGAGGACAAGGGAGAAAAAAAAAATTACAATGCAACTGCTCTGCACGTACACATGCACCTGATTATCTACATTCTGCAGCGTAGTCTGTACTATGTAGTATTACTGACTAAACAACAGGTTAACCAACACTCACTTCTCAGGAGACTCCTGGATCAGGGGTGTGAGCAAGTTGAAGCGGATGTATGCTGCAGAGTTATAAAGATGGAAAAAACATTACAATTATATGATTCATTCTTTTCTAACACATCTATCCCATGTTAATAACTTCCATCATACGCAATCTCACACACCTTTGGGTATTTTAAACTTCTTGTCCATTTTGAACCACAGTCGTCCTCGGCTGTTGTCAACAATTTTGACCGGAGACTCAGTGTCAGGACAGTCCGGTGTTTTCAGTGTGAAATCCGTGGCTACAGCAGACACACAAACAAAAATTAAGAGAATATCAACCACATACTTTCAACAACATAAGCACATTTAACTCAGCAGACAGCACAGCAGACCTATGAACTTGTTCTCAGCTGGAAGATGAAGGGCAGGGTTCATAGGGAAGTCTCCAGACCACAGGTTTCTCCATTCCAGAGGAATATCTGTAATGGTACACCAAGATCAATAGCAATAATGGTCTTTAAACAACAAACAGTTTTCATTATAGCCTCTCTGTTAAAAGAAAATGAAGCCCAAACTTAATAAAAGCTGGCACGCATAGCTTGTCTATTTCTATTAAAACTCTTCATATTTCTTGTAGAAAATATAAAAATAACCAATAACTCAACACACAATGGGCGCCACTGTAATGCAAAAAGTAGAGAGAAGTCACATGTTGTTAGTTTAATATCTCTATACTGTAATTTTTACCATTAACTTGCCTTATATGAACCATGGATTCATGTCCTATTTCAAGAGTGAAAATGTAGCTTTTCAAACTGGCTAATGTAAACCATCAAACAAATATCTAGATGACTACATTGCAAGAACGAATATTTTTTTTTTAAGTCCTAAAAACTTGTTAATGAGCAACAAAGATAATACATTTAGTTACACAATTTTCCCTCTGGCCCATATACTGTATACTCCATAAAACATATGACTTTTGAGTTCTTAAGTTTGCTTCTTTAGTTTTGCATTTGTGCTAAAAATTAAATATCAATTATATCATGAGTCTGCCCGCTGTGGTGATGCCAGAGATGTTAAGTGTTCGCCCTGTTCATGCAAGACCATCCGATCTTCCTTGTGAGCACTTTATCTTCTGAAACACTCCTAGATTCTGACCAAATTTTCACCAATTACTCAGTTTTGAAATCACAGTATTTGAGGTCAAAGGTCAAGGTCGCATGAGGTCATTTTAGGAAAATCTTTGTAATCTTAAATCTTACTTGCATGGATTTGGACCACATTTTCAACAGTTATTCATAACTAAATGCCCATGAACTGGTACAGGTTTTAAGGACACAGGTCAAAGATCAGCGCAGTTCACTAAAAAACTAAAAAGATTTATAGTAGAGGCATACCAATCAATGCACTGTGTGAGTACTTCTGCGTTTCATTATTTTATGAAACAAAAAAAGAAAACGTACGTGTTGTATCTGAGCCAAACAAAATGTAATTTGAGTAGAAGAATTTTTATTTTTTTATTTTTTTATTTATTAGCTAACTAACAGTTAAAACTGTATAAATACAGACTGTCCTTTTTAAAAAGCAAATGTTTCTGAGACGGTTACTTTAATAAATATTGAGAGACCCTCTGGTGAGATTAACTTCATTTGTCAAGGTTTTAATTATGAAATTAACCTTAATACAGAGCCAATACTTTGTGTGTTTTCAGTTTAAGCCAACTTTTAAGCGCTCAAGCAACCATCGAAGCAGAAAAACAGTGGAATGTCTGGCAAGGATACGACATTTACACTGTTGTGTATCATATTTTGGCAGAACAACCTTATGACACCCACCCTCAATACTGTACTGAGTGCCAAACCACTTCTCCTTCAGTGGGCATCGTCCCTCATGTTCTGGGGATAGCAGCAGCAGGTTTGCTCTCTCAGGAGTGAGCAGTTCCAGGGCATGGGAAATCACCTTCACACACACACACACACACACACACACACACACACACACTCTTCTCTAAATCTTAAAAATTATTTCCCAATAATAAATGACATTATCTTATAATAAACAGTTTACTTCAGCATAAAAAGCAATACTGGAAAAAGAGTATAGCACACATACCTCTAGGTTGTATTCAAACATGAGCTGGTCCCCACAAAGAAAGTCCTCTATAGGAAAAAGGTGCATGTTCTCACAAATCTTCTCCACAAACTCAATCGGATCTGTCTGTCAAAAAGGCAATAATATGAAGGGCAATATTAAAAAGATACACCTCACATGTATTAATTTCTGTTTGAAAAGAAAAAAGCAATAAAAGCAAAGAAGTAAATCATACCTGTTCTTGATAGTGAAACTCATTGGCATCTATCTTCTGAATTTCTTCATAAATCCTGGGGCAGATTAAAAGATAAATCACTAATGACTCTTCCAGGGAAGACTTGTCGCTTGCACTGCTTCACAAGCAATGAAAACAATAGGAGGTGTGAAGTGGCATTACGTTATAGAGATTCAATTAAAGTATCTTAAAAATTCATTTAGAAATGTAGAAGATGTGGATTAATGATGGCAACCCCCCCAAAAATAAAATAAATTTTACATTTCAAATTTAACATTTTATTCTAAAAAATTATTATAACATGAGGAAAGCAAACACTGAATAAATGGAAAAAAAATTCAAAATAAAAAAAGGGCAAACCGCTATTCAAAAAACCTGTAGGAAAAACAGCACACTTAAAAACAGAAATAGCTCAGAGTGCAAGCACACAGACTGGTTAATATAACAGTGGACGATTAAAGTGCTCTGGATCAGACTGGTTTAAAAAGGTAGAGGAACCCAGAGGGAGATTAACTTGAGTGATGAAGTTAATACACAGCAGATGAGCTGTCAGGAGGTTTTGATCTTTGAAGGTTTGATCTTTTTCTCATGTTCTATGTGAATTTTCGGATGCATGTTATTTCTCCCCTTTGCACACTCTCAAATGCATCTCGAAACTTTTTGCGTGACCGACGGTGCTCAAGTTTTACAGGAAAACTTTTGCGCCGCGTTAGTGATCATAGTGACCTGATGACGACCTTTAGAGATCAAGATATGTTTAGCACTGTTCATCACTGCAACCATGACGTTTCCCAAAGAATGTGGTGATCACGGAGGCTAGAATGTGTATGTGTAAAAAGGGTATAAGGAGCAGTTGTGGATTTCAAGTAAGTGTGACGACGACAAGGATGACGAAAACACAGAACAACAAAGAGTGGCCTCAGTGCGTCATTCCAGCTTCGCTGGCAGGCGACAAAAAAAAAATTGATCTGTGGGACACATCTACTGGTTATATTAAAGACTAAGTTTGGTTGAATTCCACTAAACAGTTCAAGCGCAGTAGCAAATAGAAGAAAAGTGTGACGGCAACAATGACAACAACACTAGATGATGACAGAGGCCACTTGTCACTTGTTTGATAAACTCATGTCTTTCTCCCCCCCAATTTTTTAAAACAGAGATTACAAAGCCCTTCTGTATGGATTTGTAATGCTATAATTGTAAACTGATTGTAACCAAAGCTCTGAATCTCACCTCTGCTGGGGTTTGAGTTTCTGAAGCATCATCATGTACTGGAACACCAAATGCACCACCTACAACAATGATAACTGTTAAAGCATGTGTTCATTTTCCCCCAAATATATAAACAGCAGCTCTTTTTTTCTGACCTGAAAGAAATTCTCATAGCCTTCATCTGTCAGGGTGATGGATATGCTAAAGATGGAGTAAGTAGAGTTCTGATCAAAGCCTGTCTCACTGTTGCCTCCAAACAGAGCCAGCGCCCAGCACCTACACAAATGTAGTAGATTATTCCCCATAAAAGGGACATCTCATTCACAGTAGGAAAATGTTGGTGGGTGAAGGTTCAGAACTTACTTCTTTCTGAGAACAGAGAGGATACTGCCAGTACCCTCATGTCCAACCAGCCATGATATGTAATGCAAAGGCTTCACTCTGTAGAGGCATGAGGACATGGACGTATTCTTTTAACTTTTTATTATTACTATTGTTGTTATTATTATTTTTATTATAATCATTATTAGATTTGTATACAAATTTCCTAATTAAGGTAAAAACTGAGGTCCATAAAACATTTGGCATGCTGTAATTTATACTTAAAGTGGCAAGTTGTAAGGCCCAAAGTACACTAAGGTCACGCTTCACCTCTAACCTGTAATGTTTGCCTTGAGGAGGTAAAGCCCAGCTGATAGTGAGAGCATGGATTTTTCTCACAGGAACCACTGAAAAAAAACAAAATGAACCCAAAACAAACAGAATTAGCGATAGAGGTATAGAGCAGCACTATGGCTAGATTCACTCCATTAAAAACACAAGGACAAAAAATGTTTAAGATAGAGTAACTTTAGATGAATGCAAGGCTTTTTTGCTGAAAAAAAATGAAGCAAAATTTCTATTAAAAAGAAATAATACCCTCTAAATTAATTTTCCAGAAAATGGCATGCATGACAAAACAGCAGGCATTACCTCTATAAAGCTTTCTGAAATCTGGTGTAGCAAAGGGGTCCTGAAGGTTGGAAAAATCAGGCTGTGTCTGACCACTAAAAGCAACAAACCAAGACAAAAGCAATAAAAACACGGCACAATCGTCATCATTATCATCCGCTTGTTCCGGGTCGAGTTGCAATGGCAACAGCCTAAGCAGTAAGGTCCAGAAGTCCCTCTCCCTAGCCAATGCCTCCAGCTCTTCCGGGGGACATCGAGGCTTTCCCAGACTAGCTGGGACTCAGTCCCTCCAGCATGTTCTGGGTCGACCCCGGGGTCTCTTCCCGGATGTTCATGCCTGAAACACTACTCCAAGTAGGTGTTCGGGAGGCATTCTAATTAAATGCCCGAGCCACTTCAACTGGCTCCTCTCAAAGCGGAGGAACAGTGGTTCCACTCCGAGCTCCTCATGGATGGCTGAGCTTCTCACCCTATGAGGGAGAGCCCCACCACCCTGCGAAGGAGGGCAATTTCAGCCGCCTATATCCACGATCTTGTCCTTTCGGTCACTACCCAAAGCTTGTGACTATAGGTGAGGGTAGGAACACTGATCGACTGGTAAATTGAGAGCTTTGCCTTTCAGTTCAGCTCCCTCTTCACCACGACCGGTGCAAGCTCCGCTTTACAGCAGAAGCTGCATGACCTGCCTGTTGATCTATCGCTCCATCCTTCCCTCACTCGTGAACAAGACCCTGAGATACTTAAACTCCTCCACTTGGGGCAGGACCTCATTCCAGACCCAAAGCTTTTCCAGCTGAGAACCATGGCCTCGGACTTGGAGGTGCTGATTCTCAGCCGCTTTACACTCAGCTACAAAACACTCCAATGAGAGCTGGAGGTCGTGG
The DNA here is from genome assembly GCA_030014195.1 of Neosilurus mollespiculum. Classification (NCBI taxonomy): domain Eukaryota; kingdom Metazoa; phylum Chordata; class Actinopteri; order Siluriformes; family Plotosidae; genus Neosilurus; species Neosilurus mollespiculum. The sequence goes on along the minus strand of JAQMYF010000002.1, from coordinate 25,586,231 downwards.
CACGATGAAGCCAAAAGGACATCATCTGCAAAAAGCAGAAACGAGATCCTATGGCCACCAAACAGAACCCCTCAACAACTTGGTTGCGCCTAGAAATTCTCTCCATAAAGATTATGAACAGAACCAGTGACAAAGGACAGCCTTGGTGAACTCCAACCCTCACCGGAAATGAATTTAACCTGTTTTTACCAATGCGGACCAAGCTCTGGCTCCAGTGGTACAGAGACGTACACCGTATTCCTGGAGCACACCCCACAAGATAGCCTGAGGGACATGGTCGAAAGCTTTCTATAAATCCACAAAGGACATGTGGACAGATTGGGCAAACTCCCATTCCCCCTCCAGGATCCTGTAGAGTGTAGAGAGCTGGTCGAGAGTGCTGTGACCAGGACGAAATCCACATTGTTCCTCCTGAACTATTAGTCGGATCATAACTCCTGCATAGACTTTCCCGGGTAGGCTGAGGAGTGTTCCACAGGATTCCACAATTGTTGGAACACACCCTCCGGTCCCATTTTTTAAAAAGGGGAACTACCACCCTGGTTTGCCAATCCAGAGGTATGGCCCCGATGACCATGCGTTGTAGAGATGTGTCAAAAAACAGTCCTACAACATCCAGAGCCCCGAGATATTCAGGGCAATTCTCATCATCCCACGGGGACTGGCCACCGAGGAGCTTTTTCACTACCTGGGCAATCTCAGCCCCAGCAATGGGTGGACTCCCACCCGATCCTCCAGGGTCTTCCTCCTCCACGGAGGGTGTGTTGGTGGGTAAAAAGTATTTGTGGGGGAACGGACCCCCCATCCTGAGGCATAGGATGGTGTTACAGAACCTTTTTAAGGCCAACCAATAGTCGCTAGGCCCTCACCAAACTCCTCCCATACCTGAGATTATGCATCGGTGACAGCCCAGGCTGCAGCACGTTTGGCCTGCCGGGACCTGTCTGCTGCCTCGGGAGTCCCACAGGCCAAAAGGACCCAATAGGCCTCTTTCTTCAGCTGGACGGCCCTTCTCACCGCAGGTGTCCACCACAACAGGCACCGATGACCTTCCGACCACAGCTATGGGGGCATTGCCATGGCCCATTCTGATTCCATGTCCCCTGCCTCCTTTGGGATGTGGTTGTAGCTCTGCTGGAGGTGAGAGTTTAAGGCCCTTCTTAAAGAGACTTCTAAAGAGACTCTGCCAAACATTCCCTGGAGACCCTAACTACACGCTTGGGCCTGCCAGGTCTGGAGGGTGACCTCCCCGCAATCGGAGCCAGCTCATTAACAGGTGGTGATCAGTTGACAGCTCAGCACCTCTCTTTACCCAAGTGTCCAGAACATGCGGCCGCAAGTCCGATAACACAACTACAAAGTCGATCACCGAAGTTGCCAAGTGCACTTATGAACACCCTTATGTTCGAACATGGTGTTCATGGTGGACAAACCCGCTAGGTCACACTGTCGTTACCCACATGGGTGTTGAAGTCTCCCAGGATGACGAACGAGTCCCTGGGGGAGCTCTCTAGCACACCCCATTAGGACTCCAAAAAGGGTGGGTACCCTGAACTGTCATTTGGTGCATAAGCACAAACAACAGTCAGGACCCGTCCCCCACACCCAAAGGCGGAGGGAGGCTACCCTTTCATCAACCGAGGAGAACTTCAAAATATGAGCGCCAAAATGGGAGGGCAACAAGGACGTCCACACCGGCTCTCACCATGAGCAACTCCAGAAGAGAAAAAGGTCTAGCCCCTCTTGAGATGGGTGGATCCAGAGCCCAAGCTATGTTTCAAGTTGAGTCCAACTATATCTAGGTCTCTATACCTCGCACACTAGCTCAGGCTCCTTCCCCTCCAGAGAGGCGGCATCCCATGTCCCAATAGCCTGAGTCAGTAGCCGAGAACCGGTCTTCCCATGCCTTCGGCTGCCACCCAACTCACAGTGCACCCGACCCCTATAGCCCCTCCCACAGGTGGTGGGTCCATGGGAGGGACAGTACAATCGCATACAACATATGAAGAATAACAGTTGACATGTAGAACACTTACTTATTTGGGACCTTGATGAAAATTTCCCTCACCCATTCCTCTAAAGTGTCTAGTGTTTCTGCAGAGGAAGCGAGTATCAGATCATATATTATTAGTTTGACAAAAATCACAGGACTAAAAACATTTGAATCACAACATGGACAAAGCAGTTAAAATAGTTTATTGTGGATGCACGTCTGTGACAACCGTTACCTCTGGACTGCACAGTGAGGGTCATGTAATGAGCAGAGTAATATCTCCGCCAGAACTCCCGCAGGCGCTCATAAACATTTATCATCTTCTCCTTTGGTTCATGTTTCAGTGTTTGAGCATTTCCTAACACAGTTCAACAAACAAGGATTCTCATACTGTATGCAAATATAATGTGTTCAATACACTGGTTGAGATCACATGTATATTAAGCTATGATATCTATAATAGTAAGGAAACATGATCTCACCCCAGCAGAACTTGCTCATCGGATGGTTGGGCTTCGATAGACTTCCAAAGAGCATTTCTCTGCGATGAGAGTCTGATGGTCTGGCCAACTGGTACTCTGCACAGCCAAAGAATAACACACTCTCGTACAAACACACATATCTGATACTACAGACTCTGAGTGCAACCTCTGCCATATATACTGTAAATATAGCTATTATATAGATTTAGGCACTGCCTAAACGCGGCGCTCCCAATAGATATCCCTATGGAGAGGTGCCCGAGGCTGGTGTTTTAAGAGTACCGTGACTCCTTTAAGGGCTTGAATCAACTTCAGCCCTAAAAGAAGTAAACAATTAAATAAGTCTCCCCTGCGTTTCCCAACTACGGTCCAGAGCAAAAGCAGAAAAGGTTAATGCTAGGTTTTTTTTACTGCCTTTCACTAACTGATTTCCATGTCTTCTAAGTTTACTTAACTGTTTACTTTCCATGCTCCTGGTAATGTTCAATAACGTTTTGCTTGGCAAAATATTTGTCTGCTTAGTTAGACTATGTGTTTTTTTATTCTGTGCAAGTCTGAGTGGTGGTCTACACTCACCAGCCACTTTATTAGGTACACCATGCTAGTAACGGGTTGGACCCCCTTTTGCCTTCAGAACTGCCTCA
>JAQMYF010000002.1:25545307-25560461 GCA_030014195.1 Neosilurus mollespiculum | reverse complement strand
ACACTGTACCTTATAAATACTGTGCATCACCCACTGCACCTTAAAAACACTTTCCATCATCAAATGTACCTTGAAAATACTATACATCACCATTGCACCTTAAAAACACTGTACATCATTCACTGCACCTTGTAAACATTGTACTGTACATCACCACTGTCACTGTCTAACCACAGAGACAACCAATACATAATAACACTGTACATTTCTACTGTAACTGGTTTACTAGAGATACCTGTACTATACCATGGTGTACAGTAAATTTAGCACACAATAAGGTTAACCTATTAACCAGAAAGGCTGCTGGATAGACCCTGATCAAGATAATATGACCGTGACCAGAATAAAGATAATTAAATTAAAAACGGTGAAAGCAAGCACACAGTGGCTGTATTTGTGCATTAAAGGCATTGAATATCTTGCCATTAATTTTGTAACTCATTAAATTGTCATTCAGGTTGAAGGGTAAATGCTGATAAATGAAATACTTAAAAACAAAATGACTTATAACGATATCATTAAGACAATAAAAAAGAGGGCCCGGGTAGTAATTGCACTTCAAGATGATTATGATGACGGTTGATTTTATTAGTGAATTCGTTTATAATGGCTGACTAAAGACAGCTTATTCGTTCATAAACATTTCTCTTTACTGGAAAGCAATGGCACTGACATCCTGCAGGATGGACAGAGAATATCTGTAATACCGAGGATCATGGTCCTGAACTCGGTCCTTCTTAACTTGAATGAAATTTGTTGAAGTGCAGGGGTTTAATGGGTTTAGGATATGGTGGAACAATGCTTTCATAGGTTCAAATGTTGTGGTAAGAACACCATTCTATGTATGTCATTAAGTTTTCCATGAAATTCAGGGATGAAGATTAAATTTATCTAATGAGTATTGACCCAATGTCTCGGTCTGTCATTTTGGCTATCAAATTATTCTAAATTCTTGAAAAAATTCCTGTTTTGTTATTATACTTGATGCAACAAAGCCTTCAAAGTAAAACATTAATTCGTCACACCACTTATTCCTCCTAGGGTCAATAGTGCCTCTGCAAACATGGTAATGATGGTACCAGACTCCCAGGTGCTTGTCATGATGAATATTTATCATATTAAAATAATCAGACACCTAAAAGATGTTCAAATTACAAATAATAAAAATTTATAAGTGCTCTAAAAATTCCCGAGGCCCAAGACACTTGCAATCCATTTTTAATACACAGTAAGCTATTTTAGAGGTGCAGCTTATTCATCAAATGGTCAGAAAACAGTGTTATCAACCCTATGGTGAGAAATCCGAGCCACCTGTAGGTTTGAAACTTAATGGGAAGCAATAATCTGTTGATATTTGCATTTGGTAATGTTACCACCCATCTTACATATCTGCAGGATAGACAGATCTTTGTGATCCCTATGTACTGGAGGTAACCTTAAACCATGATGTTTCACTTTCACACATGACTGGCTCTTCGGTGAACTCTGGGTTCAGCAATTTTCTAGATGGTCAATAACAACAGTGGTGGCATAGCGATATGATATTGAATTAATAATTCATCTCAAAATAATTTTTTTCCTCCATGTTTCTGCTAATAACAGTTTCCATGTGTTCGGGCCTTGGAAAGCACATCATGGTGTTCTAGCTGTGTCTTGTACAGGACCTGTATGGTGTATGGTGTCCATTGCAAGAAATAATATGGGGTTCAAATCCCCGTTGGACCCCCACTGTGCTAAGACCCCTGGTCAAGGTCTTAACCACAGGTGTGCCTCTGTCCACCCAGCAGTATAAATGGGTACCGGTAAAAATACTGGGAAGGTAACCTGCGATGTAACCTGCTCCTAGTCGCTTCACGCTACAGAAACCGGGGATAAGCACCGGCCTGATGATCCACTAGGCTCAGGTGTAAAAGCCCAACAGACTTACAGTTCATTGCTAGCTATGCGTCCTAATGGAGCTTTTGAGTGAGTCATCAGGAGGCAAACTACAACATTTGTGCAGCCAGTTGTTTTGTGGGTAGTTTTCCTTGCATGACCGAGCTTATCTATGTGTACCAAGGGTGTCTGACATTTCTTACTACTGCTTGCAAATTATTTTCATTTGCTTTAAGGAGATCTTGCAGGTTTCTACAGTTTTTGCAAAAATATTTTATTAATTGCCTGAAAACTGCTTTCATTATTTTATGTATATTTAATTAATTAAACACTTTTCATTATTATTTTTACTAATTCTACTAATTACTTCGATCCAGAATTTGATGTTACATGATTGAGTCTTTGTCCAGCCTAAAATGGATATGTTCGTCTTTTATTAGATGTAAAAATTATAAATAAATGTACAATTTCCTGTTGCTTTCACAAAACAATCTAGATACTTGTAGGATTAATGTAGTACGTAGTTGATGAAAATCGGTTAATCAGAAGTGAAACTTTTGTCGATAACTATATGCACACACAACAGATAAAATCTGTCTTGTTTGAAGGAACCATTTACAATTTTGAATTGAAAACTTTTTTCGATAATGAGTGCAAGCTATTACATTATTATAACCGCTATACCGTGTTTTGAGCCATAGGTTAAATTTCCATTAAATGTAATATTTACAGCAGTGGTCTTTCAACACTGGAGTGGTCTTTGACACTGGAGTGTTTAAGGTTTATCAAACCACTTCATTCTTGCACTGTGTATTACTAGTAAGACACTAAAGTGGCAACACATGATTTTCACATTTGCACATGGGTGAGAAATTTAATTCAAATGGATATTTTTTAGGCAGCTTAAAAAATCTGGCACCTTTGTATACAGTATTTTGTACTTCTGGTATAAAATACAGTATAAAGGGGTATGTGGAAGCATGCAGAAGGACAAAATTTGTTTCATGTTGACTCTCTGTGACAGGGTACCATGCACTACGGAAAACCATTACAAAAGAAAGCAAAGATGAAATTAATGAAATGTATTCCATTCCTGACACTTGTGGGTAGCTGATATATTTACATTTATGGCATTTTGCAGACACCTTTATCCAGATCGACTTACATTTCTCATTTTTATACAACTGAGCATGTGAGGGTTAAGAGCCTTGCTCAAGGGCACAATAGTGGCCCCTTGGTAGTACTGGGACTTGAAACTCCTGAGCTTTCGGCTCAGTAATTCAGAGCTTTAACCACTGAGCCATTGATATTATTTGCACCTAAGAATGCAAGGCCATAATACAATTAACAAGAGGCTTCTTTTTTTTACTATTCCAGACAGTTCGGGGCAACAAAAATATGATTCATTTCACAATGACTGTGCGAACATCATAAACATCACAATTTTCTTTAATTAAAAGATTTTTTTTTTTTAATCTATTAATCCACTACGTTCAATAACGTTGCAATGAAATTTTTATGGATGTAACTGTTCCAGCTCTATTTCCAAATGTGCAAGCTGTCAAATGCCTCAGATTTCATTAAAAACCAATAATATGTATAATGATCTACATCTTTCAGATTCCAAATCAAATGAAATTTATGCCCCATAAATAGAGTCAACTGCCTTCACACACACACACACACACACACACACACACACACACACACACACACATCTTAAATAAAACTTCCCAAACTCAATGTTGCATAAATGAGTGTCCTTTCAGGGCATAATAATAAATAATTAAAATAACCAAGCCTCTGAGCTGTTACTCTCCTTTACACTTCTATTCTGGTGGAGGAAAGGTCACGTCTGTTGGCCTATGGTGGTGATTATTCATTGCTTAAAATGCTGCTAGTCATCAAAAATTAAGTCATAGACACTGAATCACATTTTGCACCACTGGTGCATATATACATTTTTTACAGAATGAGACCAAAACAGTTCAAAGTATATAATGATGCCTTCCCAAATGGGAACTGGGTTCATGAAGGCAACACAAGAATGTATGTACACCAAGCGTGGCCAAAAATTGATGCAGAAAATCTGTGAAATTGAAAGATGATAGCACTCAGGGCTAAAACTGTCAGTACAATGCAGGAATCAACACTGTGCTGTTTCCCTGCCAGGACTCCAAGTGTCCTTCCTCTCCTTTATGGATGATTCCTCCAGCCTCTCTCCCACAGGACTGGGTGTTACTTTGCAGTGACAGCTTGTCCTATCCCACTCTGCTCGAGCTCGGCAATCACAAGCATGTGTTTAAACTCTGCCGGTCTTTGGTTGAAGGTCTCAACTAATTGATAAGTCTCATGTCTCTGTGCTGCATAAAATAACTGCACCTGATTGGCCAAGCATTGTGCTTCATGAACAGTCTGGAAAACAAGAGCACAAGAAAGAACATACCATATGCATAGAGGACAAACTTATAATGTACTCTTAAAGGAACACTTTGACCAAATAATATTAAGATTTAAACACTGCCTAAAAGCAGAGCACCCATACAGTAGATATCTCTAGTGAAAGCTATCTGAGCTTTGTGTTACAGGAGTAGTGGTGCTCCTTAAAGGGATGCATGAGAGCTTGTGTGTGAGTGCATGGTGAGTGTGTGGTTAAACAAGAGAGAAAAGGGAAAGAGTGCTACAGTATGTGTCTGAATTCAGTGCATGCTGGAGGATTTGGGGTGTTTGTTGGGTGTCAGGAGGAAGTTCAGCCAAGGAGGAAACAAACATATATGAGCCTATGTTTTTGGGTACTTACCATAAACTTGCTATCCATTTCAGCAGTCATGAGCACAATGTCCTTGTCCTGCTTCAGGTCTGAGTAGTGGTATAGAATCAGCTGGCTGGGAGCATTTTCTGCCAAAGTCTGAAAGGAAAATCAAGAGTACATGGAAAAAAAAAAATAGCAGAATGCACAGTGGGATGTAACTTATTCCATCTGCAGTAATTTTTACCTGAACGTTGATGAGGGAGGTGAAGTGTAGCTCCTGACTCGCCCACTGACCCAGAAAGAATTCGTATCCTTCTTTCCGGGGCAGAGCGTACAAAAACTGTTGGAGAAAGATTGCTCATGAAAATGAATATACTGATTTAAGCACTGCCTAAAAGGGGAGGTCCCCACAAGGTCTTTGTGAGTTGTCTTTCTTATATCAAATCAGCAGAAACTCTAGAAAACTCCTTGTTTTCCAAAAATACTCGATCCTCCTGATCAGAGTTTTTAGTTCTGTAAGGGCAGTAACATGTACAGCCTTTTCTGGCAAAACAAACAAAATCAAATCAGTGCATTAGAACATATTCCCAGATATCAGCACATGGCAAGTTTTCCAATGAGCAAACAACCAATTAGACTCACTATGCAAATGTACGTACATATGGACCAACAACCATATGTAGTCCCGCCAGCTATGAAAAATCAACTTGAAGGTTTTCTAATAATTACCATTAAAATAGTCACTTAAAATCATTTTTAAATGTGACTGTAATAACTTGTAAAAATTGACATCATAAAAACGCACTGCAGATTTGCTGATGTATATTTTATTTATTTATTTTTTTAAAGATATGTTTCAATTTACTTATGGTCTAAATAAAAGAAATATTTCCTAAACAATCCAAAAAATAACTTAAAAAAAAAAAAAACAATGTTCAGTGTTTTTATAACTCAATTGTGAACTGTAAGCTTTCTATGTATTTTTTAAAACAATGCTGCCATCTTGTGGTGAGATGTTGTTTTATCATTATCTTCAAATAAATCTCAGGTTCTTAGCCTTAGTCCTGGAGAACCACCTGTCTTACACATTCATTCATTTGGTGAACTGCTTACTCCTATCAAGGTCACAGAAAGGCTGGACCCTATCTCAGCTGACACTGGGCAACGCCCTAAACCACTCACCAGACCACTGCAGCCCACACACACACACACACACACACACACACACTCATTCATACCAGGGGCAATTTGGAACAACCTAATGTTCATGTCTTTGGACTGTGGACGGAAACTGGAGTACTCAGAGGAAACCCATGCAAGCACAGGGAGAACATGCAAACTCCACACAGAAACAAGCCCTGGACTGGAACTCAGGAGGTTCTTGCTGGGAGGTGTACATGCTAACCACTATGCCACTGTGTCACAAAACTGTAACAGCCCTGAGCTGAAAGGGGTGTGTGTGTATGTATGAGTGTGTGTGTATATATATATATATATAATGTTTATTTAAATAGAATGGAAGAGCTGGAGGAAGTGGCTGGGGAGAGGAACATCTGGACCTCACTGCTTAGGCTGCTGCCCCTGCGACCCGACCCCGGATCAAGTGGAAGATATACACACACACACACTAGGGAATCTGTGACATAAATCATAGATGCTAAAGATATTGAGGGTTCTTGGAGTTAGCTGTCTACACATATGAAGCACCAAACATCAACATTTCATACTGGTGCTTCTTATATTAATGTTGCAGATCTTAGTGGATGAAGGTACAGCTAATACTTGAATGGCTGACTAAAATATAGTACATGGTAACTCTAAATGGGTCTTAATACCATTAGTTTATTTGCTTTATCTAAATGAAAGTAAAATCGTTTTTGGTTCAGTCACACGTTGATTTGGGTTAGTTTCACTTATAAATTCACATAAAAAAATCAAACCAAACTGTAAAAAATAAAATAAAATAAAAAAACAAAAAAAAAGGGGGCAGTAAAATAAGCTCGTGAAAATGGGTTAAAAAGCATTCAGAAATCCTACACGCAGACCACTGAACAGTAATTTTATATATATCCAGAGCACGAAGCATTTCGACAGCTCTATAGTTCTGCACTTTGGCTCAGCTTGCACCTCACAGCTCAGTTTAGCAGCTTGATGTGGTTTAAGATTTAAACAAGGGATTGAATGCTGCTGATGTGAAAGCACCCTCAGGAACTAATTCTAACAATGGGATCTTCAGAATATCCTCAGTGTATAATCTTACCGTTGGGCACAACTTGGCACGATCGGTCATGATCTGGAAAGTTGAACCCTGAAGTATAAAGAATAGATGCTGTAAAATCTTGTTCTTAGCTGTCAGGATTCATGTGATATTGTGTATTTTTCTTTTTTTTTTTTTAAAGAAAGCATATTTAATTAAAAGTGAGTAATTATTTTGCCAAACATTCCATACATTCAATTATTCGATTATGTGGTGGCAAATTAAAGAAATGAATTTACTTACTGGTATAACAGCACTGATTGTATCTTTTGTTGAGAAGTACTTCATCCAAAGCTAAACAAAGTAAAATATTTGTTAAGTGTTAGAATTAATAACTGATATTTATCATCTAGCTGTCCTTGCTATGCCTAAACTATTCTCCTTGAGCTAATCATACATACATACAGTGTAGATAAAATTTTCTTTATTCTATTCTTTAAAGTTTCTTTATGTTTCAATCATTAACTACAACTGTTACCTCTCCAATTTCAGGACCAGACTTGTCCTTCACCATGTCAAGGTTGAGGATTGAATCTAAAGTCTGTCACAATAAACAAAACAAAAAAGAAAACAGAAATCAGTTAAGTGAATCAGAATTAAATAAACCATTGAAAGCAATATGCAGTATTCTGGTACCTTGTTTTTGGTAAATCCTCCGGGTCCTGATTTTTCTCTCTTTTCTTTCTAGGAGCGTGAGCGAATAAATACTCCATATTAAAGGACAGAACTAATATATCGAAGTGTATTACAAGAGTGTAGGTAAACATAGGTTAGGTACCTCCTGCTCCATTAATTTAATGAAGTCAGCTTGTTTTGAGTGTCCAACAGGTACCCTCTTTGTCTCAGTGCACTTTTCAAGTCGGGATCTGTATTCCTGAGGCTTGGTGCTGGATACACAATAAAAATACATGACTGATTATACACATAGACATAAAGTCGATTATGTGCATAAATGTATAATTAATTCTATACTCATTGATTTTATTTGCAAAATAGTACTAATACATGTGCATAATATAACCGACGGACACATACATACCATAAATTAAAATAAAATACTTAAATATATAATGAGAGAGAGAGAGAGAGAGAGAGAGAGAGAGAGAGAGCGAGAGAGAGAGAGAGAGAGCACACACTATAGCATTAAGATGTAGGATTAAAACACAATAAAGAGAAATAACATGTCTCATTTACAGTGAGGGCCTTTTCTTGGAATAAAACTCCATCAATATCATAAATTAAAAAACACTATGAAAAAACACAGTATGATATGCAGTAAGCTTGTAAAAAAATACAACTAAAATTCAGAACACTAGAAAGTATAATATTTAAAAAAAAAAATCAAAATAAGGAAAAATAATTATATATATGTATATATTATATATATATATATATATAAATTATATATCACTAATAGTAGGGTGGCACCGTGGCATAGTAGTTAGCAACAGGATTGGACTCCTGGGCTCAGGTATTTCGGTGTGGTATTTGCATGTGCTCTCTGTGCTTGCATGGGTTTCCTCTGGGTACTCTGGTTTCCTCCCAGTCCAAAGAAATTAGGGTAACTGTCTGTTTCTAATTGCCTCAGGTGTTTATGTGAGTGTCTGTTATTTCTGTGATGTTCTGGTGAGCTGTTCAGGGTGTACCCCGCCTTTGCCCAGTGTTGGCTGAGATAGGCTCCAGCCTCTCTGCGACCCTCGTAGGATTAAGCGGTTCAGCAAATTAGTTAATGAGTGAGTAAGTGAGTGAGTGAACTAACAGTTACAATTCACCCTGTCATCCATTCAAAGTTATGTTTATTTATATCAAGACATGTTAAATAAATGTTTGTGGCTATGTAAATTAATCATTTCAGTGTTACATCAGTGACAATGTAATCAGAACACAATTAGGTATTTTGACAGGATTGTACCTAATAATTATTAAGTGTTGTTGTAGCACTAGCTTTAGTTTACCTCCGGAGTTTTCTGATCTTCTCTTCATATTTACTATAATATGGGTTTTCTTCTAATTCCGGTTCCTTCTTCATAGAAAAAGCTCTGATCTGATTCGGTACAAGTCCGGGGATGAGGGGTCGAATCCCCGCAGTTCTCACCGCTAACATCCCCCGGTACAAGCAGGCCATTTGCACCATGGCCGCCGCCATCTTCTCCCTGTCGCACATCAATAGTGGTCCGGGTGACTTCCGGCAGGTTAAGGGTTCCGCCTAGGCTACACTTACCTTTTGAGGCTAAAATGATCCCAAAGTAATACAAAATACGAAGCAAAAATAGCTGATTACGAAGAGCACGCAAGGAGTTTTTGAAAGATGGTTTATTTCATTCTCAAATTTTGTTTTAGTCTCTCACTTAGAATTAGGGGAGACCAGGTTTGATAACACATTTTATAAATGTTGTCCCTCCTGTAATGCCCATCACAGTGGCCTAGGGGTTAGGACATTTTCAGTTTGCATGTTCTCCACAGGTTTATGTAGGTTTTCTTCGGGTACTCCGGTTTCCTCCCTCAGTCCAAAGACATGCATATTAGGCTAATTGGCTGTTCCAAGTTACCCCTAGGTGTGGATGTGAGTGTGAATGGTTGTGTGTGTTGGCCCTGTGATGGTCTGTCATACTGTTCAGGGTGTACCCTCCCTTAGCAAAAAGTAGTATACTTTAAGTTTATTTTATTAAGTATACTTGAAAAATATTTTACTCTATTAGTATTGATGTACTTAGACTTTTCTTTATACTATTCAGTATAAACCGAGTATACTTCACTATACTATTTTGAAATATTAAAACATAGTATATAATAAGTAAACTTCAAGTATACTGTGTCAGTTTTAGTATAAAATTAGTATACTTGTAGTACACTTGAATAAACTACTTTTTGCTAAGGGCTGCCTTTGCCCAGTGTCGGCTGAGATAGTTTCCAGCCTCTCTGTGACCCTAATAGGATTAAGCGGTTCAGCAAATGAGTGAGTGTAATGTCCATACAGCGGACGACTTTAATTGAAAGCTGGTCTTTGAGGTTACAGCTTCAACATGGATTACTTTATCAATTATTTTGTTATAGAATATTTCACAAAGCAAAATTATATTCTGTATTAGATGTTACCTCTTAGCCCACAATGGTTGAAACATGTTGCGGATAGTCGGAACAACAACCAATATCTCATACTTGAAGTGTAAAAACAGTGTTGTGCATGATGAGGAGTCAGGGCTATGGGAAAACGGTTACAGCTCTAAAGTTCCTCGAGCCTATTGGTCCGACAGTTACTGCCCATGGGCCCATCAGCCCTAACACTAAACCTACCCTAACCCAACTGAACTGAGTAGGGTGCCCAACTGATTTAAGCAAGGTGCCCATCTGAAAGGTCTTACTTGGTAAATAAACTTTGGTAATCCAGAATACACAGCCTCAGACTCTACCCTGCATTTTTACCTGTATTTTCACTGTTGTTTATTCATTCATCCATTCATTCATTTTCTAAGCCGCTTAATCCTAATTAGGGTCACGGGAAGGCTGGCACCCATCTCAGCTCACTTCAGGCAAGGGCGGGGTACACCTTGGACAGCTCGCCAGGCCATTCGCAGGGCCAACACACACAAAACCATTCATACTCACACCTAGGGGCGATTTGGAACAGCCAGTTAGCCTACTGTGCATGTTTCTGAACTGTGGGAGGAAGCCAGGGTACCTGGAGGAAACCCACACAAGCACGGGGAGAATATGCAACTCCGCACAGAAACGCCGAAGCCTGAGAATCAAACACAGGCCTTCTCGCTGTGAGGCGGATGTGCTACCCACTGCACCACCCCACTGAAATTTATATTTACTATAAAATGTAATGATGCACCAAATGACCTTAGTTTATATTATTTATAGTAGGCGCCATTAAAACTTTTCAAAAAAAAAATTCAAAATTCAAATTTATTTGTCACATGCAAATTATACACAGTACAATATGCAGTGAAATGCTTTTATTAGGTGAAATAGGCTTATAGACCTTTGTGAATGTAAATCCCTAACTGATTTAAAAAGAAACATTAACATTTTGACAAAAATCATTAATTTGATTGTGTAAATAATGATTTGAATTGCCAAAACAAATACAGACCTTTGTGAAACCTGAACATATTTTAAAATAAAGTGGACTGTAGAATTTATAAAGAATCCTTATAAAACATGAATCTTTCTAGCCTACTTATGCAAGTTTATTTTTTGTTAAAAAGCAATATTTTTGTTGACAAAATCCCATTACATGCTGTAACTTTAATAAACAAGTTGAGTCTTCACATATTAATAAGGAGGTTTTATACAAAAATAAAAATATAAATAAAAACATTACACTGGAAAAATTTCATCCAGCTGCTATACAAAATGTTAATACACATTCAGAATTTAAAAAAAAATTAGGGTAACACTCACTCCTAAAGAATATGTTTTAGCCTTTGATGCAGTTCCCACAGGTGTCTTTAAACACTTAAAGAGTTGTAATATATTAAAATGTATTATATCCAAACCCACTGGATATAACCAACCACATCTTTTGATTGGCTAAACTACTACTGGGATTTCAGCTCAAAATTTTAGGTCACCTAGGGCCGAATAATCACTGATCATTAATTTCAAAAAGGGCATGAAATGAAATCTGCATGGCAGAATGATTAGTCTAGGTATTTATCCTCTTTTCCCTTTTCACTTTCTTTTTCTTTTTTTAAATTTGAAATTGGTTGCCGTCAGAGGTGGCTTGGTGGAAAGGTGCTGGATTACTGATCTCAAGGTCAGGGGTTCAAGCCCCACTGACACCGGTTTGTCCCCCCCAGTGCAGCGAACTGCGTTGTCAAAGGCTGGCCATGTCTCTCACTGTCTGGTGAGAGGCACGTAAAAAAACATTGCTGATTTTCATCAAGAGTAGGCTGCATTACCCTCAGTGTGTTTATGCCCTGCGATGGCCTGGCGAGCTGTCCAGGGGTACTCTGCCCTCGCCCAGAGTCGGCTGAGATGAGCCCCAGCCTCCCCGCGACTATTTAAATTTAAGTGGTTCAGAAAATGAGTGAATGAATGAATATTCTTTAAAAGCTATTGCAGGCCACATAAAATGAGTTTGTGGGACGGATTTGGACCATGGCCCTTGAGCTTGACACCTGTATCATATACCACGAATAGCTAAGTCATTACAAAAGGCGGATTGATGCAGGGGTGGGGTGGGTATTAATTAATAATACATCCTAATTCAATTCTAGACTAAAAGCAAATTAGCTGTCTGTCTCAGTTATTGTGTAGTAATGCTAAATAAAAAACAGACTGGGCTGGTCAAATATATCAAATATTTATTATTGCTTTACATGTTAAAAAGAAGTGGAACTGAATAAACATATACAGTATTCACTATCCCTTTATTTGTTAACTTCTGCGAGTGCAGAACAAATATATTTGTGTTCTGCTATTGTTGTACAGTTTTCTGTAGTCCATATTTTTTGGTCCTGTGCGAGCACACAGCTGTAAGAGGAGCCAGTGGGGGCATGGTTATCTAAAGTCTTGTACTTCTGGAGTCTGGAGAACTTCAGAGGTGTGCTGTCGGCCCAAAACCACTGGCCTGGAGATCCAGAAAGCCCTACACACACACACACACACACACACACATGCCCAAATGCCATGAATCTTACCAAACTTACAATATTACAGCTAATGCTGCTCTACAATGTATACAGTAGGTAAAGTTTTATATTGAGATTATATTGCTGTGTTCTGTATGTACTGCAATATACAGGATAAAAATTTTTGGTGAAGTACAGAAGAGCATGGTTTGTGTCATTACCAATCCAAAATGGTTGTTTTCCAGCAAACTTCCACAGCCACTTCATATGAGACTTTGAACGGACACTTGTCAACTGACTGTCCAGCCTGGATTTTAAGGACCAGTTGAAAAAAAAAAATTGGTTACATTAACAACCAATAAAAATATTAATGAATTACAAATACAGTATTTATGTATTAAAATACAGGAGTTTTGAGTAACGTACATTACACATGCATTTTGAGCATTCCTCCAGCTGGCTACACCTGGGCCCATGATGTAGCAGTGTCGTTTGTAATGAGTCCACCCAGAAAGACAGCCAACACTAACCGTTTTTGCAGACTAAAAATAAAAGAATAGAAGAAGATACAGAGGGCGGTTAATGAGTGACACCAATACAGAAATATACTTTAAATATTTGGTAAGAAGATTCACAATCAACTACAGACAAATTGACTCAGCCGTCAGTGTCAAGACCGCCTAGATGCTCAAAGACATTGTGAATGTTTGAGAGGCAAGAAGCTGAGGCTAGTGGCTAGTGCAGATTTCATGTTGAGAAGCATCAAGTTGAGGGTAGGCTAACTGGGTTATCAAATGCCGGCCATGTCTCTCACTGTCTATGGTGAGAGGCATGTAAAAGAACCATTGCTGATTTTCGTCAAGAGTAGGCTGCATAGCCGTCAGCGTGTTTCTGCCCTGCGATGGCCTGGCGAGCTGTCCAGTGTGTACTCTGCCCTCGCCCAGGGTCGGCTGGCTACAAATGACAATTGATTTTGAATAAAGCCAGGAATCAAAATGAATCTCTCTTTTGCATATACTGAGATATTGTAAGGGTTTTGTGGTGCTACGTAACTTTTTTGTTTTAGTTATCCTGCTTAAATTGCTAGATTTTAAGTGGACAGAAGAAAATTAGAGCATTAGTAAAACCATAGGACATAATAATAATTAGATGTGCTAACCTTGTGCTGGTGTACAGCTGAAGTGAAACTGGTGGGAAATGCATCTCTCTGAGAAGGCTCAGCTGATCTGGGGTCAGCAGAATGTCCAGGCCACATCCAGATTGGAGTGATCTTAACTTCTGGGTGGACACGAGGCACAGGTATCTCCTGCACTGGCCTTATTGATGTTAACCTATGGAGCTAAGAGCCAAAAGTTTATTTGTTCATTTATTTCACTGAACCGTTTAATCCTACTAGAGTCATAGGGAGGCTGGAGCCCCTCATAGCTGACTCTGGGCAAAGGTGAAGTACATAAAGAACAGCTTTCCAGTACATCACAGGGCCAACATGCACACAACCATTCACACTCACATTCACACCTAGGCGCAATTTCGAACATCTAGATAGTCTAGTGTGCATGTCTTTGGACTGTCAGAGGAAACTAGAGTACCCGGAAGAAACCCATGCAAGCACTGGGAGAACATGCAAACTCCACACAGAAAAGCCTTCTTGAAGTGAGGTAGATGTGCTAAGCACTACTCCACCGTGCTGTGTAAGAGCCAAAAGTGAAAATAAAATTGGAACAGAAATCACAATTCAAGTTTTCAATTGATTTCATATTAGTCTTAAAAAGTGTAAACAGTCCAACATTCCATCATAATAGGAAGCAATGAAATAATTTAAAATATTCAGTATTTTTGTTGAACTATTGATTTAGTAAGTAGCCATGAAATAAGAAGGATAATGTACAGTGAGACAGTCATTATCATGATATAAAGAGTGATTCAACACATCTTTCCTATGTGTTGGGGTTCAGATCACTCTGTAAGGATTTATTTCATGATAATTCTCAGCTTGCTGTACATTATCCTTTACATAGTTCTAACAGCATAATAGTTATACTTTTAAAGAAATACAAAGTTGTGAGCAGATAGAGAGTTGCAAATGGAGCTGCACAGAGATCCTCCTATGTGTATTTTTCATATCATTTAATCTCAACATCAACAACTTCTGTTAGAATTCCTTGTTGATTATTTTAGACTCACAATACACAAATTATTCAGGTGGAAGTGATGCATTTTGTGCACGTGTTAATACCCAGTTTGTATATGAAGATTCCTGTCTCCTTCCTTGGATAAGAAATGGCTGGTCTGCTGCCTCAGAACCTCTGAAGCGAATGAACTGTGTGCGATATGGAACATCCCCCCTTGGCGGAAAGTTCTCCCATGCAATTCCAGTGCTTGGGTCTGGTGTGTAGTCTTCTACTGCTGCTCCTGATGTTAGTGGAGGTGGAGATAGAGGCTTGTGGCGTTGTGGAGGTTGTAGAACAGTATATTTTTTCTCATCATCCTCAACAATCAGGTCAGCTGGGTCACATCTACCTAATGAAGGACAGTTATGATATATAATAAATATAACATAAACAAGGTGGGGCAGTGGTGGCCTGGTGGTAGGGTGCTGGATTACTGATCATGAGGTCGGGGGTTCAAGCCCCACTATCAACGGGATGTCACTGCTGTCCCCCCAGTGCAGCTAACTGGGTTATCAAA
>JAQMYF010000002.1:25530636-25542127 GCA_030014195.1 Neosilurus mollespiculum | reverse complement strand
CTGCGATGGCCTGGCGAGCTGTCCAGGGTGTACTCTGCCCTCGCCCAGAGTTGGCTGAGAGGGGCGCCAGCCTCCCCGCGACCCTAATTAGGATTAAGCGGTTCAGATGATAAACAATGATAAATAAGTTGTGGCCTATGGGTCCTGTGGACCACAAAAGGACAGAAACAATACAAAATGTCATTCATTCATTAATTTATTTGCAAATTACTTAATCCTACTAGAGTCGAAGGGAGGCTGGAGCTGACTCTGGTGAAGGTACTGTACACCCTGATGTGATGATGCTGTTTCAATGCTGTACACCCTGAAATGCTCACCAGTCCATCGCATGGCCAACACACACAACCATTCACACTCACATCTAGGGGCAATTTGAAACAGCTGGCACAAATGCACAATATACAGGAAAAACACGGGTTGAATATTCAGCAGTCCTAAATGTTGTGACAAAAATGGTAAAGACAGTGATGTGCTCCCCTCTTTAACACTTTTGCACCTTTTAAATTTTATTTTCTTATTTTATTATATTTTGTGTATGAAAGAAAAACTGAAAAGAAAATAAATAAAAAGTAAAAAAAAAAAAGATGTATGTCTTTGAACTGTGGAAGGAAGAGTACCCAAAGGAAACCCATATAAGAAACTTCACACTGAAATGCCCTCACCAAGCCTGGGACTCAAACTCTTGCTGTGAGGCGAGCATGCTAATCACTATGCCACAACTGACTTATAGATTTTTATCTGTACAAAAACATGTGCAGTTTACATCTCAGCACCCCACAGTAAACTCAAATATTTTACCTGATTCTGATAATGATTACTCTCTCTCTCTCTCTCTCTCTCTCTCTCTCTCTCTCTCTCTCTGCCTCTCTCTCTCTCTCTCTCTCTCACTCTCTCTCTGTCTGTCTGTCTGTCTGTCTCTCTCGCTCTGTCTCTCTGATTTCGTATTTTCTGTATACATCAAAATATGAAGTGAGATTTTTAATGGTTTGTTTATTCTAATGGAGACATTTTAAACTGATATTTATATTTATCCATTAATTCATCCATTTTCTGGACCGCTTAATCCTAATTAGGGCCGCAGGGAGCCTGGCACCCATCTCAGCTGACTCTGGGCGAGGGCAGAGTACAGCTCGTCAGGCCATCGCAGTATTTATATTTATGATATTTATTTTTCACTCTTTCTGTTCCTGATGCATTGCAGATCCTGATGCTGTTACCATGTCTGGGATCCACAATCTCCACTGAGGCTCTGGATCTCGCACCTAAAACTGCATTCTTCTGGGCTTTCAGCACCACCTCCAGCCTCTCATGGTTCTCCTCTAGCCCATCATCTTTGAGGTAAATATTCCAAAATTTTACAGTGACTCCTATAAAAGAGGGAAATAAAGAGAGTATAACATAAGAGATTGGCTGCCTTATTTGGGGAAGTGCATGTAAGAATTTTTGTCAATATGGCACAGTGACACCATAAAAAGATATAAACCTAAAGATATAAAGCACTGTGTGTAAAATAAAATTCAAGGCACCTGGATCAAACTGTATCAGACTAGCTGAGCTGTGAGTGAAGTCCTTTCCCACCTTCGCTGTGTCATCTTCCACCTGAAACATGAAACAGTAAAATATTTATTTTACATGAGACCGAACTCGAACACTCACTTTACACCAAACCAGCATGAAAACCTTTTTTCTCACAACTTTACTGCTGCTGCTGAACCTCACCTGGATGCCAACGTAGGCAGGGTCTATGCTGTTCCCACTGCGTATCACCTGCACAGCTAGAGTTCCTGCATTCTCACACACACGATAACAGGAAGCCATCAACTCCACCCGGGACCATCGCAGCTCCAGTCTGGGTTTGGCACAAAAAAGTGTTCACACTAGTGCTTGGCTTGAACTGGGTGGCATTAAACTCTTCTAAAAAACTTTATGAAGAACATTACACAATTTAAAGACTACACATGGCAATCAAAGTGATTCAATTTAGAAAATGTATATCATGCTGCTGATATAAAGTAAGAAGTTTTAATGCTACAAAGTCAAGACAAATGGTATCTAAAGTCTGCTTCTTTAGTTTAGTACTGTATTAGAGCTATTACTCTAGTCTAAAGTCTATTAGAAGACAGTATGAATGTAAACTCTACGACAGTTTGTTAGAAGTCATTCATAAGTTCAAAAGTCCCTTACATGTCAGAAATGATAGTTAAACTTTCAAATCAAATCTAAATAAATAAACCCGAAGCAATAAATATGTCTTAGCTGATCAGCCAGTGCAAGGGGAAAAAAAAATCCTAGGAGCTGATTGTCACTGCATAACCGAAAGAGTTATGGAGCATATATCAGCCGACAATAGGTGAAAGCGGGCTACACCCTGAACAGCTCGCCAGACCATCTCAGGGCCAACACACACACACACACACACACACACACACACACACACACACACACACACATAGGGGCAATATGGAACAGCCAGTCATACTAATGTACATGTCTTTGGACTGTGGGAGGAAACTAGAGGACCAGGAGGAAACCCATGCAAGCACATGCAAATTCCTCACAGAAACACCCTTTCCGAGTCTGGGACTTGATCCCAGTACCTTCTTGCTGTGAGGCAGACATGCTAATCACTACTCCACTGTGCCACCCTGCTTTGTTAGTGATAACATAAAAATAATTTGATAAATATCTTGCATTGTGGTTGTTTCACAGCATTAAATGCGATTTTGAATTGATCAAAGGTGTGCTATCACTCTCACCATAATGAAATAAAAATAGCTGCTCTATAAGAGGAATAAAAGACTTTGGGATGCACTGTTTTCATGTTACTGGAAGAATCAAATTTGTGGTGGTACCTTCACTTCCCTTTAGCTGGCATCATGGTGTCGATTATTTTCTACAACAACATATTGTTTTTGATCCCTGTAATGATTATGCTTTAAGACAAATGAACGAGGACTGCACAGTGGCGTTGTGGTTAGCACATCTGCCTGACAGCAAGAAAGTCCTGTGTGCAAGTCCTTGGCACAAGCATTTCTGTGTGGAGTTTGGATGCTCTCCCTGTACTTGCATGGGTTTTCTCTGGGTACTCCAGTTTCCTCCCATAGTCCAAAGACATGCATATTAGGTTAACTGGCTGTACCAAATTGCCCCTAGGTGTGAGTGTGGGTGTAAATGGTTGTGTGTGTAATGGGTCTGCGATGGTCTGGTGAGCTATTCAGGGTGTACCCCACCTCCGCCCAATGTCGGCTGAGTTAATTAGTTGGATTAAGTGATTTGGCAAATAACTTAATACTATGGTGCGATTGTAAGGGGGAAAATCAACTTAAGTAATTTTTTATAAAACTTAAAGCATGTACCAACAAGCAAACTCTGATATTTGGAAAATGCTAAATTAAAATGTACTGCATTTACATTCTCATTTTCTTGGATTTTAGGAGTATAATGATTTGCCACTCTGGAAGTATCCTCTAAGGTACTCATTTATACCCTTTATACATATCTTTTACTGCTTGGAAAGATATTTATATATTAGGGTGGTCCTTATTGGTGGTAAAAAAATTAAAGTTTGAGTAAAACTGACAGGGCGCCCATTAAATTGGTTTCATTCAGTGTTAACACACTTGTATTAAAATACTTGTAATTTTTAATGATATTTAAGGTGTGCTCAACGCCGATGAAATTATGTATTACTGCTATCTAAGCATTAACTACCGTAATGTAACAGATTAATTACCATAATGTTACAGATTAATAAAGAAAAATTAAGTTACTTTCAGGAAGTACTCTGCACTTCTCTACACACGGTACACAGTCTACACTACTTGCCTTTTGTCATTGATACATTGATACATACATGTTTAAATTACAGAACTACAGAATGTTTAGTTTACCTCTGTAGGATCAGAACTACAACATTGTTCAGTTGCATTCTTACCAGTGAGGCAATGGCATACTAGTGCCTGAAATATATGTAGTTTGGGAACTTATCATGTTTGCAGGCAGTCTTCCACACCATGCCAGGCATTTACAGGAGAGAAACTTCAGAGCCTTTGAACACACCTTAAATATTATTTGATTGGAAAAATCCTTTTTATCAGTGTTTGAAACCTTTTTTAGGAGTGTAACCGCTTTACAGTTTTAAAGTTCGAAAATAAGGACCACCCTAATATATCTATGCCTTTTTGGCTATAAAAAAGGTACACATAGTTTTGAGGTCCAGTAATAAGCCCTAGGTTGTAAATTAGAGTAGATTGAACCTTGGGGGACAGAAATTGACTTCTACTGCACTATTATTTCTGACAGGGGTAGTAGGCATAAGTAAGTAAGTATTATTTCTGACAGTGTAGTCCAAATACACAGAAAAAAAAATAATACAGATTACATACACTTCTGGAAGCATAATATTTCCTGCTGGGTCAGTGAGCTGGAACTGAAAGCTGTCTGCTGTCACGTCCATGTCTGAAGGAATGATGTAGCGGACTGCTTTCTGGTCAACATCCTTCTGGGTGAAGCGTCCATTTATAAAGCCACCTATGAACAACAAATGCATCCATAAGTTAAAATTCATTTAACAATAATGATGATCTCAGTAGTGACTTAATGCACTTGCCTGTAATGGCATTCTCAAGATATCCAAAATGGGGAGGTCGTGTGATGATGAACTCCAGCTCCTGGTAAGGACTGTCTGAATCCGAAGCCTGAAGGTCTTTGGAGGTGATATAAATGCCCTGTTGGTTGTTTTGTAGATATTCGACTGTACTGGGGGTCCCTTTGGTAATAATGTGTGGAGGGGTCTTGTCCAGGATCTCTATCTATAAACAGAATTAAAGAATTATTTCTATTCTCAGTGGTGGATTTGAACCACAAGAGGGAGCCATAATGATGCCTTATGATAAGATCCATCATTATGGGAATGTGTGTATGATTTATCACAGAAGACATTGGATTTTAGAAAGCATAATATAGGAGATCTATAAGAACATCTATTAAATAACTATTTGCCACATTTTATTGGATTATATATGATTTAAATTGGGCAGCACAGTAGTGTGGTGGTGAACACACCCTCCTCACAGCAAGAAGGTCATGTGTGGAATTTTCATGTTCTCCCATTGCTTGTGTGGGTTTCATCCAGGTACTCTGGTTTCCTCCTACAGTCCAAAGACATGCACATCAGGCTAAGTGACTGCACCAAATTGCCCCTAGGTGTGAGTGTGAATAATTTTGTGTGTTGGCAAGCTGTTCAGGGTGTACTACACCTTCGCCCAGAGTCGGCCGAGATAGGCTCCAGCCTCCCTGTGATGCTAATAAAGGATAAAGAGTTTTGCTAAACGAATGAATGAAGTATAATACTATTTTTTATGTTTAGAATGAAAAAATGTGTTTATTTTCCTCACCATACTGTAGACAGCATAATAGGAGACCTTGCAGATGAAATAATATTTCCTCAGTAGTTAGTAATGTTTCAAAAGTAATCCTATAAAGGAAGAGCTATACGCTATGTAACTAAAGCAAATTATGTCAAACATTTTTAATCACCTGACCAATCAGCTAGCAGCACATGGCTCAAGTATAAGCAAGGAACAGAGTGTAGATTTTCTACCTCCAAGTCTGAAACGTGCACTTGTAGCCTTCTATCTGCCATAGTTTGACTAATTTAAATTATTAGTAAAAATAATTTACATATGAACCAATATCAATTAAAACAATTTGATTACTACATTTACAGAATTCTTCTCCAGAGCGACTTACAATTAATATTTTTATATAACTGAGCAATTAAGGTTTAAGAGCCTTGCTCAAGGGCCAAACAGTGGTGGTACTGGGGATTGTATCCCTGACCTTCAGATCAGTAACCCATTGCTTTAACCACTGAATCACCACTGCCCTACATACTGTAGGTTTGCTAATTATCATATACAGTTGAATATGAGACATCCGTGAACGATACCAGCTTTGTTACACTTATAAAGTGCATATTGCCTAAGACAGCACACACACACACACACACACACACACACACACACACACACTCAAGAAGTTTTCTTATCAAAATCCACTACTTTGTTGATACTTGGGAACAGAAATTAAGTGAGTCTTACTATAAAAGGAATATTACTATATTTTAATGTAAAATATCATTCCTGCCTGTACTGTGAAAACCGCCGCTTGCTCCTTCAGCTGTCCGTATTCCAGATAGCCTTTATTGCTTCCGTCTGATGGCTGAAAGGTGAACTTGTCAATCTTAGCAAAGCTCTTAAGGTGCTGGTAGCTCAGATACATGTTGTTGATGTCTAATTGTGTGAAGCGAGTCTGGGACATGGGGAAGCCCTTTAACAGTAGCTTGCCATACTGTGGAAGTTGAATGACAGTGTAGGTGAGGTTCTCCAAGGCTGTATCAGGATCGGTGAGCTGCAGGTGTTCAGGTGAGATGGTTCTTGTGGTGCTTTCAGTAAGCTGGAGGCCAGTGTTGATGTTCAGGGTGGGTGGGATACGATCATGGTGCTCCACCGAGAAAGTCAGGCTACTCCTAATGGAGGTCACACCATTGCTGATGTCAAAACTGGACACAAAACAATTATTGTTGGAGATTTGGAAGTTCTCTGCATGCTAGTAAAGAATTCAGCCTCAATATTTAGTTAATTTAGTACATTTTTACTTGCATTTCACATAATATTAAGTCAGAATTAGCCAATTCACCTTAATGGCTAGTTTCCAACTCTTAGTGCTGGGGAATCCACTGTTCTGCACATTTTAAGGTTCTCTCTGCTATATCACATTCATTCATTCACTCACCAAACAAATAATTCCTACTATGGTCAGAGGGAGGCTGGGGCTCATCTCAGCCAACTCTTTGAAAAGGCAGGGTATACAATGGACAATCTATGCCCATCCATCCAGTTACATTCACACTCACGTCTAGGGGCAATTTGGAACAGCCAATTAAACTAATATGCATGTCTTTGTGTTGTGGGCGGAAACTGGAGTACCAAGAGTAAACCCATGAAAACACAAGGAGAACATGCAAACTCCACACAGAAATGACCTGACCTCAGAGAGACCAGGACTCTATCACCCTATTCTATCACAGCCACTTCAAATTGGGAAAAGCTGGTAATTAGCTGATGAGTTAAATCAGGTGTGTAGTGAAGGGAAAATTAAAAAAAAATGCAGTACAGTGAGCACCAGAATTTGGAATCACAAAACAGTGACAAGTAGCAAGTAGGTAGAACTCTTAGTCAAGTGACTTCAAGCCAGTGTGCTAGGATTCACACATCACTGTCCCTGATGAATGATGTCCATTTTAAACATTATGATCACACCCTGCACTTCCCTCTCTAACAGCATCTTCTCATTTACATGGCCAAACAAGCTTAAACATCTGGCCTTACTATTATTTCATATTTTGCTCAGTAATTGTGCCCAGAGCACCAGTCACATGGCAGCAACTGCTGAGAGACAATGCCAGGCAGAAATGATTACTTTCCTAATAATGCTCATTCATCATCCACCTGTCACCGGAAAGCAGAGGGATAAACAGGGCTCCCCAAAAACACCTTCTGCCACTCTTTGCTTCTCCATCCCTGTTGGCCTTGGCCTGAGTTGCTGAGGTGGTGCTTGGTTTTGACACCCAGGTGTTCACTCATGTGTTTCCCTGGTAATGGGCCCTGCTGTCTCAATCTGCTTGCTGTAAGTTCAAATGCAAGATGCTTGAAAACAATCCTCTGTGTATCAGTTAGTGCCATGGATTTCATAGATTAGTGCCATGGATTTCATAGATTAGTGCCATGGATTTCATAGATTAGTGCAATGGATTTCATAGATTAAATATCCTCCTAGAACACTAGTTATTGTGATGTCAAGCAGCGAAGAAGCTAAGTTGCAAATGTAGACTTAGACTCTTGATAGTAAATGTTGCTATTCTAGACTTCACATGCTGCTGGAACGCCACACATTGGCATGGAGGGATGGAGCTGCTGCTCGCCGTCTCTTATGCAGCACTATCATTAGACTTGGCTGAAAGAGGCTTGTGTGCTCCCAGCTGACCCCAAAATGAAACTCAGCCAAGGTTTTGGGTGACAAACCAAGTCACAAACACACATGAGAGAGGCAGGACAGGTCAGCCATACACTGCTGTCTCTGAAGTCTGCCTCTTGTCAAATTGGCTGGAAAACTACATAAATATGGTGGAATGCTCTATATTCTCTCATTTTCTCGTTTTCTTTTCTCTTACTGATGTAATATGGCCATTGTATTTACACATGTAGAGACTTTCTGCTAAAACATTAAATAGGTTTACATTTTTAATATATATTTCAGCTTGGGGTAAGAAAGGCAGAAAAAAAAATGTCTCACTTATATAAGGACTACAGAAAAAACCTATTTAAATAAATACCTCAAAATTTATATTATAAGGAAAAATATTTACGGTATATTTACAGAATTGTAATTTAAAAAAAATTTGTAAATAACCTTTTTTTAAATGGCCTACAAACACCTTACTCAAAATGGCAGATTTTATGAACATGCATGAATTCCGAAAAGACATTCATGCTCTTCTGCTAGCTGAGTAAATGCTATCAAGTAACTTGCTTTGATGACAGATCAACAAGTCAGATTTCAGTGTGCCTTCGTTCATATTCTTAAACTCTTCAAATTTTAAGCACTTTTTTGCACCAAATTTATGGATTGGATTCTTTTCATCTTAGATTTTAATGTATTAAAATAAATTAGTGTCTTGTATTTCGGCAGTTTATTGTATACAGTGTAACATCATAAAAATGCAATATGAATCACACAGGCTCTAAAATGGTGCCTATTCACTAATTCGCCCCCGTTTGTTGAGATCAGCAGGAAAATTGGTCCAGCACAAGGTGGGAGTTGTGTGGGTTGCCAGAAGAAATGAATTCATAGTTTTGGTTAAATTTTGTTGTTCATTTTAATAATCTAGAATGTTCTTGCTAACTGTTTGAACCGAGTAATGGCACTCACGATTGATGTTAGTTTGTGACTGTCAGCCTGTGTTTTCATCTGGAAATATGTCAGATGTATGGTGTGCCTTTTTATGTAAAGAAAAGTTGTGACTCTAAAATTTTTATCACTTAATAAAGACAATCAATGTACAGGTGAAAGGAAAGATCAAATATACCAAAAGATAAAGAGTTTACAAAGTGATATCATGTTATTTTTAAAATACAAAAAGACAGTAGAACATTTTGGGACCCTTACAGTGCATAATACAATTATGGCATTTTATAATTTATTTTAAATTATATTTTATGGCTCTTTTCTTCATTCCTGAGAGAAATTCCTTAAATTAGATCTTAGAATAAATTAGAATTTAAATCTTGTATAATTAGAGGCTTCAAACCAGTGAGACCCACCTGAAGGAGTCGTGATCAGTAAAATGACTGTTGTCATGAGTGTAGCACACATGGTGGGAAGCCACATCCATCTGGGTAAAGGAAAGTAGAGGGATTCCTGGGTGCTGGACCATGTGTAGGTGTCCATGTTTAGGAGGGACAGTAACAGTGTAGATGAGCTCATCTGATTGGCTCCCACTGTCCGTAGCCATCAGAATATCTGTCGTCAGTACAACTCTCTCCCCCTCCAATATAGTCATGGGCTTAGTGATTAGAGAAATGTCACCTGTCAGTGGCAAACAGGCCAGAAAAAAGAGTTCATTTGGATGAGGTACATGGGAATGTTAATACTGTAGAAGAAAAAATTTGAGAAATAACAGAAAATTTCAAATGTTATTTTAGGGTATTAGTTTAATAGTGAAATCTTAATTTAATGAAATTATTTTATTCTTAACCCCTTAAACTCTTGCATTAGTAGGTTACTCTTTTTAGATTTTAAGAGGTTTAAATATTCTAAATTTATGTCAAAGAAGACATATGGTCACATGGACAGTTACTAGGGAGTAACAATATGGCCACCGTGTGGCTTCAATGTTGTATGAGCTCCTGACCTATCGTACTCACCTTTAGTTGTACATGGTGACCCAATAAAACCTTACATATTTCAAAGTTAAATGAAAAAAATCATTAAAGATAAGTAAATTAGGGTGCACGGTGGCACAGTGGTCAGCATGTCTGCTTCACAGCAAGAAGGCCTGGGTTTGATTCCTGGGCTTGGGTGTTTCTGTGTAGAGTTTGCATGGTCTCCCCGTGCTTGCATGGGATCCCTCCGAGTACTCCAGTTTCCTCCCACAGCCCAAAAATATGCAGAGTGGGCAAATTAGCTGTTCCAAATCACCCCTAGACGAGAGTAAGTGTGAATTGTTGCATGTGCGTTGGCCCTGCAATGGTCTGGTGAGCTGTTCCGGGTGTACCCTTCGTGCCAGCCTCACCATGACCCAATTAGGATTAAGCAGCTTAGAAAATGAATGAATACTTAAATTATTAGCATGAAACTTAATTCAATACAGTTTTATAGATCAAGATGACATCCTCCAAATGGTGGCCATTTCTGAATGTTGCCATGGCTCGGTAGGTCATGCTGGTGGCTATCTCCTGCTGAATAGCATTCCTAAGGGCTTCAAAACTTTCGGGTTAATCCAATCTCATGATTTAAAGTAGATGCACAGCAAAAAATCACAAGGGGCAAGTTCAGGGGAATGGGTTGGCCACCTAACATCTCAACGCAACTAGATCACCTGATCCAGAAATATTTCCCTCAGCACTTCCAATGATCTTCGAGCTGTGTGTGCCGTAGCTTCATCTTGCTAAAACCACACATCGCTTTCTTCAAACTCAAGGTGTTCAAGTTGGGGTTGGGCTACCAACAGACCTTAGCACCGCCTCTCCCGCTTCATTATGTTTCATGTGTGCAAATAATGAGGAATAAAAACTGTATTGAATGAATTTTCATGTGTGGAAATAATAATTACATTATCTTTAATCTTTTTATTTACCTTTGAAATGTGGAAGTTGATTTTGGGCCTATATATAGAGCTCAGTGGGTGGGCCATATTGGTTTTCTATGATTATGATACAAATGTTGGTGCAAGTTATCGAATGACATCAAGCAATTTATCATTTGATTAAAAACAAAAGGGGAAAAAGAAAAAAAAACGTTCTTTGAACGTCTGTAAGAATTCACTCTTTGTTTTAAAGGCTATACAAAAGACCTTCTGTAAAAACATTTAATATCACTCAATGACATTGATACTAAACTAAATACAAAATAAAGTTTCACTGAATGTGACTTTGTAGGAGTTGTGTGTCATCTCTCAGTGGCTGAGGGGACAGGTCTAGGAACAAGGACGAGGTTACAGTTGTTGGCACTCCGGTCTGTTAATAACTCACACTCATTGGGAGGTAGAGAGTGGTTCAAAGATCTCACCTCTGATCCACCTGAATCAGCAGCACAGACCTAGAAACTGCTGTTTCACCCAGTTAGCCAGGGCAGGGCCATACTTATAGTCACACACACACACACACACACACACACACACACACACACACACACACACACACACACACAC
>JAQMYF010000002.1:25498226-25530536 GCA_030014195.1 Neosilurus mollespiculum | reverse complement strand
TGGCATGGAAACAGAGCGGTATAAGACAAGCATATATCGAGGTCATAGCAAGAAAACTTTTATGTAAAGTTGTGAGAGGATCAGATGAATGTAGATGACAGAGCAAAGAGAAATTAAACCCCGTATGAGATTTTATATGTGGGTCACTGCATCTTTTTTCTTTTTTCATTTCTTACAGGAGAAAAATCAGAATCAGAATCAGAACACTTTATTGATCCCGGAGGAAATTGTGTGCACACATTTGCTCTTTTCCAATTATAGAATAAAATAATTAAAAAGAATAAAAAGAATAAAAAATTTAAATATAATAAATATTTATATAAACAAATAAACAGAATGAACTCTACCAATGAGTAACAGTACGGTATATATAACACTAAATACTACTAGGATCTTCAGCAGTGATGTAAAGTCAATATAAATAGTGGGTGGGGAGGGGTAGTGCTGGCTCAGTGGTTAAGTGATGGGTTACTAATCAGAAGATGGAGAGTTCAAGCCCCACTATTGGACCCTTGAACTTCTCCCTCATTTGCTCAGTGGTATAACAATAATAAATGTAAGTCACTCTGGATAAGAGTGTGTGTGCGTATACCTGGGTAGATATTTACTTCTCTTTCACTCTTCAAACTTTATTGTAGACATTCTAACGCATCATTATATCTTGTGGAGTCGGTCCAGGCATTGATGATATACAGTATGTTCTCCTCTCAGTGGGTGTGTCCTCTTTTTCTCTTTCTTCTTCTTCTCTGACCTGCAGAAAGGAGCGTTTCTGGGAGGAGACGTGTGGCATAGTCTTACACCTCCCTGGGGCTTTTTGAAATGTGTTTGTGTGTGAGAGAGAGAGAGAGTGTGTGTGTGTGTGTGTGTGTGTGTGTGTGTGTGTGTGTGTGTGTGTGTGTGTGTGTGTGTGTGCGCTCACAGGTTGGAGAATGGACTGATTTCAACAATGCTTTACATGAAAGCATGAAGAGAAAGGGTATGGAGTTACAGTGGGTGAAGAGCGTAATACTCTGGATGAGAACATGTGTATGTGTGTGTG
Source organism: Neosilurus mollespiculum (assembly GCA_030014195.1). Classification (NCBI taxonomy): domain Eukaryota; kingdom Metazoa; phylum Chordata; class Actinopteri; order Siluriformes; family Plotosidae; genus Neosilurus; species Neosilurus mollespiculum. The sequence continues at coordinate 25,529,497 of JAQMYF010000002.1, read as the reverse complement.
TGTGTGTGTGTGTGTGTGTGTGTGTAGTTGTACTTGCTACATACTGAGGACACCACTACATGTCTTAAACCAACAAAGGGAGGACATTTTGGCTGGTCCCCAATTTTTCAAAGAGCTTTTTTCTTCTTTGCTATACTGTATTAATCCTGCAAATTATTGCCTCTGCATTTAACCCGTCCAAAATGAGCGCGCACATTCCTCTGGGTACTCCGGTTTCCTCCCACAGTCCAAAGACATGCGCAGTAGGCTAATCGGCTGTTCCAAATCATCCCTAGGTGTGAGAGTGAGTGTGAATGGTTGTGGATGTAAATGTAACATAATTCTGGCATTAACTGTAGATGTGTAACTTCATTTCTGCGTCAGTCTCTATTTCGCGATGCTGCTTTTCTAGCATTCATAAACATATACAGTAAAAAACCCCATAGATTTTAAATGGAGAGCAGTAAAGTTGGATTGGAGGTTACTCTGTGGTGAGCCTTTTGCTTTCTTTTTGTCTACTGTGGAGTTAAAGACTAAATTGTATTGATGAAATGCAACATAAAGTAAAGGGTTGCTGCCATAATATCTATAGTAGCTGCACCCCCAAAAAATTTCTGGGTTACATAATGACTTGAATGTCAGTTTGACGCTGTTAAGAAACATCCATCTAGGTATCTATCCATCCATCCATCTATCTGTTAATCTATCTATCTGATCCAGTTTACTGATTTCTTGAATAAATAATCTGATTGGATTATTAAGGTGAATCTGAAGAACCAAACTCCAAAATAAACACAGTTCAGCAAAATGTTCCTGATATCCAAACAGGTTTTTCAGATTTCCCTGAGAGCTTCTTATCCAGACAGTACAGTAACTTCTGTCCTGTTTGTCTGGACGTCTCAGGGTCGTGGCATCATTTTGTGCATAGCTGGAGAGAATCATTTCTTTTGAGGCCATAAAATGAGCAACAACTTAATCGCGGTCATATAATCTTGTGTTTTTCTACAAAATAACTGCAGTCATATGAAGAACAGAATGATTCAACATAAAGTTCTTTGAAATAAAAAAAGAGAGAAAGAAAGAATGGAAGTCAGTGCTAGCTGACCATCTCACTGAGGGGCAGTGGGGGGGTACGCATCCTGAATTTGTGATTGTCCTGTAGTACATGAATCACTCCATTCACTGGGGGAGTTGTTGCTTGTCTTTATAAGAGAATGTTTAAGAGTCCATTAGCCCAAAGATCCGTTCTGATGATTTTGGGTTTTATATACAGTATAAACAGGAGAATTCTTATAACTGAAACAAGCTTCCTTTTTCCCTCCGAACGGATTGCATATAATCTGTTACTTCCCACTGCTGATGACAGAACAGTCACCTATTCATTCCTGCTTCCTCCACACACACACACACACACACACACACACACACACACACACACACACACACACACACACACACACACACACACAGACACACACACACACACACATACATACATACATACACACATCTATATATATATAGATTAAAAGTCTGTGCCAGAGGAAAACAGCTGTATTACAGACAGATCCTGTAAATGGTCAACATGCACTGTTATGATCAACAGCCCTGATGTTGTGTCACTACAAAAAATAAATACTTAAATTTAAATGATTGTTTGGATTGAACAGCTTCTGTTAATGGAGCAATTTGGGTTTTTTTTTTGTGTCTTCTGTTTTGAGTAAAAAGAACTGTAATTGCTAAAGTCAGCAGCACAGTGATGTAGTGGTTAGCACATCACCTCACAGCAGGGGTCCTGGGTTCGAGTCCCGGGCTCGGGCGTTTCTTTGTGGAGCTTGCATGTTCTCCCTGTGCTTGTGTAGGTTTCCTCTGGGTATTCTGGTTTCCTCCCACAGTCCAAAGTACATTAGGCAAAATGGCTGTTCCAATATTACCTCTAGGTGTGAGTGTGAATGGTTGTGTGTTTTGGCCCTGCAATATTCTGGCGAGCTGTTCATGGGTACCCTGTCTTCGCCCAGTGATGGCACCAGTTTCCCCACAACCCTAGTAGGATTAATCGGTTTGGCAAATCAGTGAGTGAGTGAGTGAATGAGTGAGTGAGTGAGTGAGTGAGTAATTACATAAGTCCAGTTAAAACAGTGATACTTTCTGTCCACACAAAATGGTTTTAGCACCTCTGTTGAAACTATGTACACCTCAGACTTTAGCCAGTTTCTGGGCCAGAAAAACACATACCTACACGAAAGGCACATACCTTTTTGAACAGTTTGTACAGTAATGAAGAAATGAAGTGGAGGTGTCTCATTGTCTCCATCACTAAGGAAAAAGTTGAAGTGGTCATGACCTTTGAACCCACTGAACGTAGTGTGCTTGTACAACAGGCGATTCATCTCCACGTCGTCCTGTGTAAAGTTGTGACCTGCGTTCAGGTCAGTGAATCCAGCTTCTGTCTGCATAAAATCACATGAAACACATGAATGTGCTGTCAAAGCTCTGTAGAAAAAGAAACAAAAAGCCTCAGCATTTATCATCTGTAATGTTATGTGACGCTAACCTTGAGTTGCAGAAGGCCAAATCTGGGGCTTGCATTAAGAATGTAGTAGATCTGGTTACTGAGGGTGTCATGGTCTTCTGCCTCCAGCACCAGACTGGAGATAACCCTCCGCTCCAATGCTGCCATCTCTAAACCTGCATTCCTGCACACACATAACAGAGCCAGAGCAAGAGTTGCTGAAGCCACAGTGTGTGCTTTTGCCCAGCCTGGAAGCTTAAATGAGCCTTGAATCAATAAATACATAAATGCGTCAGAGCCAGATGCCGCTGTCAGGAACAAACGCAAGCAGGACTGGCTTGTATGGCCTGTCACTACAAATAGTAATGACTCAAAAAACAAGCAACATGAGGGACGCCAAAAAATAGTATTTCGTCTGGGATAGATTATATGAGAATCCTTTTCCAAAACATAGACAAAAACAAAACAAAACAAAAAAAAACCCTAAAAATATACAGATCGTAGGGTGTAATAAAATGCCACAATTCCCTCTACAATCAACCCCAGTCAATCAGTAAAATGGATACAGCTTCTCCAACCACATGTGTAGAACAGACCCCACTCCACCCCCTCACTCTATTGTGTCCCTGTACAAGCTCCTTTGCTGAATCCTGCCTTTCTGTCTGACTCTCTGACTTGCAATTTGTCCCAGGGCATCCTTACTTTATCAGCTGTGGTTTTTCATCGTTGACTGGTAGGATGCGTATCCATGCTGTCCCTTGGACATCATGCCTGCCATCTGTCAGCTGTATGGTGAAAGTGTCCTCATGGGTTTCTGTGTTATCGTGCATGTACATGATCTTCATTCCTACAAACCACAACAAAAGAAACAGTCATTAGATGTTCAGGAACAGTCAAAGTAATGGCATAACACATACAAATAAGGCTTAAAGAAAATGTTTGGCCCCAAAATGTTTATTACGTTAAATAAATGTAATTTGTCGGAAGATGTTTAAAACGTTTAAAAAAGTTCATAATCACCACAGTAGCTTTGTGAAAATGATTTCAAATTGCTGGTTATGTGTGGAGGGCAGCATTGTGGTACAGTGGTTAGCATGCCTGTCTCACAACAAGAAAGGCTAATTGGCTGTTAGGTGTGGATGTGGGAGTGAATGGTTGTGTGTGTGTTGCCCTGTAATGGTCTAGTGAGCTGTTCAGGGTGTACCCTACGCCCAGTGTTTGCTGAGATAAGCTCCAGCATCCCCATGATCCGAGTTCAGCGAGTGGTTCAGCAAATGAGTGAGTCAGAGAGAGTGAGCGTGATTGAGTGGACACCGGAGGTGGAAACATTACAAGCAGACAGGCAAAATGAACAGCTAAATCTAAATGTACTTAATCAAAAACTCAAGAGTAAAAGTAAATATAGATATAGTGTTTACTGATGAAGACAGCATACCCCAAGTGCTTCATACCTGGCTAGACTGTACCAAAAAAAAAAAACAAACAAAGGCAATGTGACATTTTTTTTTCTTAGTTCAAACTCAGGGTTTCTGAATCAAAATCATTTCTGAGAGGATAAAAAAGTAATCAGTTTTAAAGTACAAATACTGGTTATGATGTGTTGACTTTGTGCCAGTTGTCTAAAAATCACATCATTAAATCAAATTCCGAAACAGCTTAATCTATGTCATCTATCTTGAAAATACTGTCTTAAACTTAGATGTTTGCTCTGACATTATTTCTCAGAAATTCTGACTCTAAACTCAAAAACATACAAGCTTTAGAATACAAACACTTCCGTAAGTTTATATTAGGAAAATATTTTGATTTAACTCAGCTAAACATTACAAAATCAGGCACAATAACATTAAAAAGTAATTAAAAACATAATTTAATAAACTGATTGATAATATTTAATAAGCAATGTGCAAAGGTAATTATTTAAATAACTTTACTTTACCTTTGAGTTAATGCCCTTAACTTTATTGCCCCACATTAGAGTCTCATATGTAGTTATGAATTGGCCTTTGAGATTCGTATTGGGTACTTTTATGGTCTTAATAAAAATAAAATCTAAGAGGTGAAAATTATGTTTTTCTCTTAAAAATGTACAATAATTTAGAAACTTAAGAAAAGTACAACTCTCACAAACTAGTACACCACTAAAACACAGTAATGAATTACAGTTAACCAAGTATTATAAGCCTTTAGTGAACACAAATTGATTTGCTGCACTACATGTATAAAAGCCAAACCAGAAGATGTCTATTTTACTTGTAAGCAGCATTAGTATACATTTTATTTTTGGATAAACTATTACTTTAATGCAGTCTTTTTTACTGTGACCAGTGATGACCTGGTTAAATGAAATTTCTACTGCCAAACATGCTGTACCTATAATATCAGACCTTTTGCATGAGCTTTTGTTTTTGCTAATTTCCTTATAATCAACATTTCAGTTGGTATACATCATTTTACAACAGGAAAAGCTGTGCAATCACTGTATACACAGTGGCTCTGAGGTAATTGGGCAGGAAAGGCCTTCGCAGATGTGGCAGAAGCACCACAGGCACTCCATGACCTCTGTCTCCCACAACATCTGTTCAGCAAGTCTGGACCCCAGAGAGAACAAACCAGGGCCCTCTGGGAGACACAGGGGCAGCCAGCCTTGTGGTGAGGCACTGCACTGGTAAACCTCCCACTCCACCCCTAATGCTAAACAGAGTTCCAAATTAGGATGTGAAGGGAAGCTGACCTTGTCGCAGAGCTTGTATGGTAAAGGAATGCACTGGTAGACTTCTTTGCAGAATTTCTTGGCCCATATCCTTATATCGGCTCATATCAAGCCCATAGATCCCACGTAGCAGTGTCCCATGTGCAGGAGATACAAGGATGGTGAGGCTGAGAAGATCTGGTGGAGCATCAAGGTCCATTGCATCTAAAATAGCAGGGTTGAGCTCTTTTATTCCTCCCTCCATTACCTTATGTAAGAAAAGAGAATAGCAGAATGACAGGGAGGTAAGTTTAATGTTCAAAAATCATTTAGCTTATTCTGATCAGGGATGTAGTGGATCCACAGCCTTTCATTGGGTGGGAGGCAAAAACAGATGGATGATGAAACACCAATTCATCACAAGTTGCTATTCATATAGATGTTTACACAATTAGTCATTTAGCATAGCCAGTCCACCTACTGGTGTATTTTCGGACCTGGGAAGAAACGGGAGCATGTATATAGACAACAGCTTGCCAGTCCCTCGCAGGGCCAACACATGCGCAACCACTCACACTTACACTTATACCTAGGTGCAATTTAGAACAACCAATTAGCCTAATGTGCATGTCTTTGGACTGTGGAAGGACACAGGAGTACCCTAAGGAAACCCACGCAGACACAGGGAAAATATGCAAACTCCACACAGAAACGCCCTCGCCAAGTCTGGGACTGGAACCCTGGACCTTCTTGCTGTGAGATGGACGTGCTAACCACAACACCAACATGCCATCTCACTATGTCAAGCAGAAGACAAACTGCCTACATTGTAAATCTATTTCCTTGAATGTCTTTTGCCATGTAATATATTATGCATGCAGAAGAAGAGAAAGTAGGACTAACTGTAAAGTTGTGCAGCAGCAGAGATGGAGCCTCGTCGTTCGTGGGGTTGATAACAATGTGGAAAGGTACAGGTTCAGACTTATGGACTCCATCACTGACACTAACACTGAAGTGGTCTGTTGTGGGCTCCACACCGTGGTGAATTGACTGAACGTAGTTGATGAATCTCGAGCTGAGATGGAGCTGGCTGAAATAAACTTCATTCAGACAATATCACTTAGTGGAAGTGTGAAGACAGAGTCATGTACCTATTAGGTTCAAGTAGGAACCAGGGATTAGTACAGACCCACTTGGATTCCGGCATTGCTTTTCTCAAAGCCTGGGGAGGGAAGGGTGTTCTCCACAAAGCCATACTGAGGTAGGATCTCCAGGAAGAACTTTAACTGGTCTGGGTTAGTGTCAGGGTCTGTAGCCGTGAGCAGATCATCACAGAGACACACACTAGATCCCTCATCCACCACCATCATGTTTCCTAACAGAGATATAGACCGAAACTCAGATGCTTGTTATTAGTTTTGTCAGAAAATACTGTTAATGTAATTTATGTATGTTACACACAGGGAAAGCATGGACTGCACAGTAAATCAATACTCCAGGGTTGTGTATTTTCTGTATCTGTAGCCAGTAAGCAATAAATATGGAGAAAATCAATTTATTTTAATACTCATTTGTAATAAAAATCCAAATGCAGTACTTAAAATCTGTCACTAAATGACTGTGTTGTTTTTGTATACTATATAACCAGCTAACAATTTAATGGTTTAAAAAGTTGCTCAGTGTTGCACAAAAGTTGCGATCATTTGTAGACTCCCAAAAACGTTGTTAAAATATTACAGGTAACATTAAGAAATTAAGGGGCAGTGGTGGCCTGGTGGTAGGGTGCTGGATTACTGATCCCAAGGTCAGGGGTTCAAGCCCCAGTATCACCAGGTTGTCACTGCTGTCCCCCCAGTGCAGCTAACTGGGTTATCAAAGGCCAGCCATGTCTCTCACTGTCTGTGGTGAGAGGCATGTAAAAGAACCATTCTTTTGTAAAGAGTAGGCTGCATTGCCATCAGAGTGTTTCTGCCCTGCAATGGCCTGGTAAGCTGTCCAGGGTGTACTCTGCCCTCGCCCTCATGAATGAGAGGCAATTAGATACAGCAAAATCTCTATGGAACCAAAATAATTTGGGTCTGTATTTAATTTCTGCAGTGTTTGAGGCTTTGGCAAAAAAAAAACCACGAGCTACAGAATTAAATGTGCTACCAACACAGCATATTCTGCAACATTATTGTCATAATTTCTTTGGTTGCACAAAATGTTATCCGAAAATTGAGACAATGTTAAACCATGTTTACTGAGAACGAGAACATCTACATGACTTTGATGCACAGTTATTCTGACGTTGTCAAAATGTCACACACATCCAGGCCCACAGTACAGAGCCATCTAGCATAGGACAACTGTACTGGGATTTCTTTTTCAGTGAATCACGCAGGTACTGAAAAGGAAACCGCATGTACATAGTTCTTACAAATTACTGTTAATGTCTTAATTCATTCATTCATTCATTTTCTGAACAGCTTAATCCTAATTAGGGTCACGGAGAGGCTGAGCGACTCACATAGGGGTGATTTGGAACTGACAATTAACCTATTGTGCATGTGTTTGGACTGAGGAAGGAAACCTGAGTACCCAGAGGAAACACACGCAAGCACAGGGAGAGCACGCCTTCATGCTGTGAGGCGGACGTGCTAACGACTGCGCCACAGTGCCGCCTGAATCTATGTGCTATCGGGTCAAAATAAAACACTTGTGTTGCAGGTTGTAACGTTGGACTAACACTTACAATTATCCTTCACCAGGTTGTGACTGATATATTTATTAGCTCTTAATTGTTTTACCTAGTGCATACAAAGTAACATTCTACATTTACATACATTTATTTCCTTCTCTCTCTCTCTCTCTCTCTCTCTCCCTCGCTCTCCCTCCCTCCCTCTCTCTGTCCTGCCTGTTATCCTGACCCCTCACGTTCCCTCTCTTGCTCCACTTTTTGGGCTCCTAGCCAGGCTGCTGCCACCTGGATGTTGATAAAGCCATCATTTCCACACTTACTGGCATCTGCTCCCATTTACTCCACTGATAAATGATGAATGGAGAATGGGCACAGAGGAGGTTGTTTGGATCACGCTCTACAATAAGGACAGAAAAGAATAGCCAACAGTCTGCAATCAAGGTGATAAAACCATTATACCTTAGCGAGCAAAGCAGAAAATCCAGATTTCCCGTTTTTATTTACTTAATGCTTCAAATGCCTATCATTTTAGTTTTATTTTGAGTAAATTAATTAAACAACTATGTCTTGTTAAAAACTAGTCCAGTGTATGGTGTATAGTAACAATCTTGCAAAATACCTTCCAAGGATTTGGAGATTTAGGGGATCGTCTGAATTTACAGAATGAACTAAATCTTGGCACAAGGAAATACAAAATTGAGGCTGTTTTTGTCTTTTCTAAACATACCGTGCTCCATTGTGTTTTTCCTCTCCCTCATTGTTCATTTTGCTGGCGGTACATGTATATGCTATCTGTTCTACTGCTTTCCTGCTGTGCTGTAATCCCAATCAGCTGTGTATGGCTCTTCTGCCCCTCAATACCCCAACAGTGTACAAACTGTATGTATGCTGATATTTAATGCGGATTTTAGCCAACATCTACATCCTTTGCTCCTTCCTCTCATTGTTTCCCAATGGTCACTGTTTTTCACTGATAACTACAAAGTGCGTGTCAGTCTAGGGATTTAGGGGGGAAAAAAATCCATATTCTGAGCTTTTGTGACAGTTTGCCTTGAATGTATGTGTGCATCCCTTATATAGTAGGTGATGATGGGGTGAGAATAACAGCACCAACTCTGGAGCTGCATACTTTGTAACGTAAAGAAAAAGGCTAGTAAAAAATTCAGCCTATGTCGAATTTCCTTTTTCCGTCACCCTCAATATTTCTTCCCAGTTTGTTCACCTAATATTTCGTCCAGCACTCCACTATTGTACAACAGATTCCAAACAGGGAAAGTGAAGGCTTACACATACTCTCTTTTGAAACAAAGTAATGCCAAAAAAAAAAATAATAATAATAATAATAATTTCCTCACACTGCAACACAGGGCAATTTAATACACTGTGGAAAATACTATCCACCCTCTTCTACATACATGAGATCAGGGACATCTATGATCTATGACCTATGTTGTGATCTGACTGGCTCCCAGGCCCTGATGGCTATAGTACATTTTGGATCTAACTCAAAATCCTAGCTAAGCTCCTGATAGATATGTCAGTTAATATGTGTCTAGTCGACTGTTATGAGCAGTGCAGCTCCATTAGGGGCTGAATCATTTTCTAATAAAACTGGTGCTGTTTTGCTAGAGGGGGCACGGTGACATAGTGCTTAACATGTCAGTCTCACAGCAAGAAGGTCCTGGGTTCGATTCCTGGGCTCAGGCATTTCTGTGTGGAGTTTGCATGTTTTCCCCATGCTTGTGTCGGTTTTCTCTGGATATTCTGGTTTCCTTGCATAGTCCAAGGACATACATATTAGGCTAAGTGGCTGTTCCAAATTGACCAGAGGTGTGAATGGTTGTGTGTGTTGGCTCTGTGATGGTCTATAGAGCTGTTCAGGGTGTACCCAGCCTTTGCATGGTGCCGGCTAAGTCTGAGTCTGAGTGGTGGTGTATGAGCCTCTACTTTTTGGGTTTTAGTTTCATTATTGCATGAGCCTGAGTGGTTGGTATAGGGGCCTGTATTTTTTGGATTTCGGATTCAACATTGTGTGAGCTATACATAACAGCCAATCAGCTTCAAGTCAGCAATGGGGTATGGGCATGGGACAACCATTGAAGTTATGTTCTATGTCTATGGAACCCCACTCAGAAGCTCTGCTAAACAGACTGAATTCTACAGTAGTTTATCCAGTATCATACTGTGGGGAAATCTGGAAGGTGGCAGGATGTAGTTGCCGGTAAAAAGGTTTATTTACAAATCAAGGCAAACAAATTCAGAAAACAGGATTCAAAAAATGTTGAATATAAACAGCTACAAAGTCAGATGATCAACAAAATCCAAAATAGAAATAAAGTAGGAACAGAGCAAAGTTAAATCACAAGAACAGCATAAACAAAATAACATGACTTGGCAAAGTAAGACACATTAGCACAATAAGAGTGGCTGATCAGATTGTCCCATTAACTTTAGCAGAAGAGGTTATGGGAATCCATGCCGTGAGGGATACTGCGATACTGCAGGCTCAAGAATCCGGAAGTGTTTCTCAACTGCAGCATGTTCTCTAGTTGTTCTACATGGCACGTTAACAAAGGAGATTTTGCGGCACATGTGCGACATAGAGCTTAATTTATTTTGAGACAGACCCATAGATTATGTGTTGTTCTCTGCAGCCTGTAGTACATTACCTGCCCTTACAGACTGCAATACATCCCATGCACCTTTTTAGTGAGAACTCTCATTAAAATAATGTTATCACACATCATTTAGGGACTTAATTAAATACACTGTTCATTAGTCAGGCAACAAAAATGGTCCTCATCCAAGATAATTGTATATTTAAAAGAACTTACCTCTGCTAAGAATCTAGCACACCGTTGTGCAAAAGTGTGATAGGTGCTTAGGAAGTAACCTATTTACCTATAATAATAGATGGTGCCTGGTTGTTGACAGGAATCACAGTGACATTAAGGTCATAGACAGGAAGTGTCCCGTGTAATGGGACAGGAGGTGGGATTGCATCTTCTTGGCAGCAAGCATCTGTCCCAGCCTCTCCATCGGATACTATAAGAGTAACAGTGTCTGATATGGGGTTTGGACCAATTTCACCTCCTAGAAACAAAACAAGAAGACAAAAGATTGGCCATACCAGTATGTAATGTGCATTGGTTTCATTTATTGATTTCCTTGAATCTTGGACAAGATTTGCAGAGTACAGCAAACAATCATCCAGATAATGACGTTTAATAGAATGTTGATGCACAATGTCAACTTTATTTATTCCTTGGTGAATTTTACTGGAATTCGTTGTATTTTTTTCTATCCTCTCACCTGTGTGCACGTAGAAGATGAGGCCATTGAGCACGTCAAGCTGAGAGAATTTGTCCACAATGACTCCATTTCTCTGGAGCGCCCCATGGGCTGGAGTCCTAGCCAGCATGTAGGTGAGCTGGGTATCATCGCTGTCTGCATCTGTAGCATATAAAAACTCAGCAGTAATCTGCACACGATTGCCTTCCTTGCAGGTGAGCTCATCTCTCAGGCCTAAGCCCAGCTGTGGGGGCTCATCATTCACAGGGAGGATCTAAACATTCCAACATCCACTTATTTAATACACAAAGAACTTATTTAAAACAAATTTTAATTGGTGTTGTTCAATTTCTTGTTTCTTGTTGCTTTACTTATAATAATTTACATTTATTTTAGGTCTATTTTTACATGTTGATTTGTCACTCACTTGCACCAGAAGTTCACTGTGAGCAGAGTTGATTCCATCTGTAATCGTAAGGCCTATGCTGTCCCTTGTAGTCTCAGAGTCATCATGGATATACCTGGCACAAAAAAGGCACTAATCATAGCAGTGGCCTGTATTCCGATTTGGCAACCAGTAGTCCAAATGAGTAGGGCTAAGTTGATTGTATTTAGAGTTTGGTGACTTGTGTATTTAAGTTTATGTTTTCTGGGCACACCATTTATATTATCCACATCACCTGTGTGTACTTTATTATTCATTAGCCAAATTCTTCTTGAGTAGCAGTGTTAGAGATGGTATTTCTTTTAATAGCCTGAGACTACTATCTTTAATCACAAGCATTTGCCTTTATGCCTGAATACAAATGGGGGTAGAAATTACAGCTACATGTGCATAACATTTATCTAAATACCTAGATAGATATCATGCAGCTATCTAAATAGATCTGTCATTACAGTATTCTGTAGGACTGAATACTGACATGCCCGGCTACATTAATATTCATTATGCATGCATAACTCAATAAAGTCTGAATTCAGGCTGATATCTCTAAAGGATCTGAGGACCTTAAAGTGAGGCTTGACTTACATACAGTTTTCTGTCTTTACTACAATCCCACCTGACTCTTAGTGCTTTTAGGTCCTGTAGGTTGAAGCTTTCCCCATCTGATAGCAGCACTCCCTGTAGCTCCACTCTGCCATGCTGGGGTTGTGTCCGCACCTGCACCCTGAGCTTCTCCATTGGACTGTCGGCATCACGCACCAATAGGTGCTCTTCCATCAGGAAACTACTTCCACCCTCCTCCACCCTCAGTATGTTAGTGAACATCTGCACATTATTAATAATTGTAGACATGTTATACATGTGTGGCTTACAATTTTCTTCTCTTTGTATTATGTTTTCCTTGGCTACAGCAGTATCAGTTTATTGCAGAAAAGGGGGATGGTGGATTCAAACAATGCATTTGAACAAGTAGTGTGCATAGTGTAAGAACTGTATTCCTCTTAACACAAACGTTTAAAAAAGTCTACAAATCCATTCAAAATAATAGTATTTATTATTAAAAAGTATTTATTATATTCTAAAAGTGCAGGTAGGCAGCTTGGTGGCACAGTGGTTAGCACGTCCGCCTCACAACGATTCCCGGGCTCGTGTGTTTCTGTGTGGAGTTTGATTGTTCTCCCCGTGCTTGCGTGTGTTTTCTCCGGTTTCATCCCACAGTCCAAAGACATGCACAGTAGGCTAATTGGCTGTTCCAAATCACCCTTAGGTGTAAGTGTGAGTGTGAATGGTTGTATGTGTGTCGGCCCTGCAATGATCTGGCGAGCTGTTCAGGGTTTACCCCCGCCTGCGCCCAGAGTCGGCAGAGATAGACGCCAGCCTTCCCACGACCCAAATTACGATTAAGTGGCTAAGAAAATGAATGAATGAATGAAAAGTGCATGTATTTAATATTAGGCTACCGTATCTACATTACCTCTGGAACCTGATTGTCCACAGGCATGACTGTGATGTTAAAGAGAAGTCCACTGAGCACGCCTCCCTGTTGATCATTTACAGAGAAGACAAACTGGACAAAGAGTGGCTCAGGACCAATATCTTCTACAGGGGGCATGTAGGCTATTTTCTGATGATTTACTGCATGCTAAAGAAAACAAAGCGATACAGTATAAAATTTCTGACAAGAGACCAACAAACTCTGTGTGACATACTGAGAATGAGACCTATAAAACCTCAAACCTGAGTAAATGATTTAAGAACTGGAATCATGGCATCTTTTTTCATGAATTTAGTAGATTCGGTGAAGAAGAGTCTACCTGCATCTGGAAGCCTTTGAAAGAAAGACATTTAATGTATCTTTTATTACATCTTTAAAAAACTTCAGGTTGTGAAAACAACTTTTCCCTAGCTATCAGAACAGTAGTAGATGGTCTTCAAAGAAAGAGTGAAAAAACTCTTTAATAAGCATATTATTCATAAACTCCATCTTGTGCTGTTTTGTTGTTTCTCTGTTTCAGTGTTTTCAGTCAGTATTATCCAGTGCTCGGCATAGTGGTTAGCACATCTGCCTCACAGCAAGAAGGTCCTGGGTTTTTGTGTGGAGTTTGTATATGTCTCCCTGTGCGTGTGTGTTTTTTCTTCGGGTACTGTAGTTTCCTCCCACAAGCTAAAGACATGCACATTAGGCTAAGTGATTGTTCCATATTGCCCCTAGGTGTGAGAGAGAGTGTGAATGGTTGTGTATGTGTTGGCCCTGAGATAGTCTGGCGAGCTGTTGAGAGATGAGATTATTCGTAGATACTGATTTATTTGTATTTTCATGATGATATGTTTTGATGAAGACTCTGTTCTGTAAGTCTGGATAAAAGCTGTAACTGCAAATATAGATGTGAAAACAAGTCTTTTCTAAATGAGGTAAGATCGAGTACATACTGAGGCTTGGTAGGGCTGAAACAGGATTGTGTGATGAAGTACATCAGGTCAGCGTCTGGGTATTCAGGGGCTTGGAAGTGAAGGTGGCTCTGTGTGATATAAACAAGGTCCATCTCTTTAACTGTGATGGAACGGACTGTGCCAGAGATCTCCACTGGAAGCTGGTCCTTCACAGGAAACACGTGGACCACCACAGTCTGCGAGCACAGCAAATGAGAGTCGGATATAATTCACCTGAAACTAATCTGCACCTTCAAATGGTAATATATTTCTAACAGTACAGACTGCATATGTGTCATATAATAATATTGATTAAATGAATACTAACTAAAAGCAAAATAATAATGATAATTACAGTTATCATATTGGCTAGTTGGTAACATTATTATTTGCACATGAGTTCCTTACATGTCTCTCAGATAGATTTGGTGGGTCATGGATGTCAGAGAGAATGAAGTCGAAAGAGTCTTCAAAAATCTCCTCTCCTGTGTGTCTGTAGTAAATCAGGCCCTGTAATATGTCTCTCTGCATAAATGCCTTCACTGGAACACCTGTGAAATACCACAGGGAACTCACATAGTGATTTAAACTGAGCTTACATCTTAAACTCAGTTACACCTACAGACGATGCTATCTGATAACTGAAGTTGGTTTTGAGAATGCTGAAATATTGAAGACTTTACATACCTGGTTCATGCACAGAGCTCTTCCTAACTATGTTTCCTGCAATGGGGAAAGTAACAAGCTGGTAGTGAATATAGTCATCGCTGGAATCCAGATCTGATGCCATAAGCATATACTCTTCCACCAGCACCGAACCCCCCTCCTGCACCTCAAATGCTACATTGTTGATAAGAAACGGTGGAGTGTCGTCTTTGGGGAGGATGTTGATAGGAAACTTGTGACGAACGCTGTGGCGTCCATCTGTGATTTTGAAGACAATGTAGTCTTTCGTGGTGTCGCTATCAGAATGATGATAAACCACCACACCTTCATGGAGGTCCTTCACTTTGAACATGAAGCCCTTACCACCTGGACAGAAAGAAATGAGAATCACTTGCTCAGTGAGGCATTGTCTGAATCAATAGACGATGAATCAATAAAAGCATGCAGTAGTTGTGCATCTTCGATAATTGTTTCACATTCCAATGTTAGCAGTCTAATTATAAGATATACTCTGATATCAATCTTTCATTCATTTTCCATTTATTGTGTAGTGACCACAGATAAGCTACATTTAAAGACACGTGCACTGGCTTTGTCTTAACACAAAAAGCTACTGCCAATCTTCGGGTTGCCAGGAAGGGTGCATTGTAAGGCCAGACTGAGCAATGACTGAGCAAAAGCTGGTAAAGTAGAAAATCTAATTAGCAGATTTATTAAATGAGGAATATGTACAACTGAGTAATTGTGTACAAAGTTGACTGTGGGCATTGAGCCCAGAAAACTGTGGACATGCTCTGTGTAAACCTGTTTCACAGGGTAGTATGTAGGGCAAATGAAACTTAACTGATTATATTAATGACTATGACCCTGTTCTCACTTACTCACTAACTCATTTGTTGAACCGCTTAATCCCATTAGGGTCGCATGGAGGCTGTAGCCTATCTCAGCCGACATTGGGTGAAGGTGGGGTACACCCTGAACAGCTCAACAGACCATCACCTGGCCAACACACACACACACACACACACACACACACACACACACACACACACACACGAGCATTCTCTAATTTATACCTGTGAGAAATTTGGAAGATCCAATTAGCCTAATGTGCATGTTGTTTTACTGTAGGAGGAAACTGGAGTACCTGGAGGAAACCCACACAAACATGGGGGGAACATGTACACTCAACACAGAAATGCCTGAGAAAGATGGTGTCTCTCTCCTCTGTTGATGTAAATGACTAGTCTTGGGCATGTACAGTATGTGACCCACTATATATTGAATAAGGCAATTAATGCTCTCCTCCAAGCATGGTCAGCTGCTCTAGGTCTTATTTCTCTCATCTCAGAATATACTGTATATCTTTTTATAAGCGTGAGTGAAAATAGAGCATCAAAGATTCCTCCATAAAGGATGCTCAGGAGGATGATTGCGTTGTGATAACATACAGACTTTTTTCATAGGTTTGTTCACAGCAGTAACTCATATTTGCCTATAACACCAGAAACACAATAAACACTAAGTAAAGGTCAGGTATTAGAGTAAGATATGTTGGTGATCAGGTGGTTCTCTGAGACAAAATGACATCAGGCACTCAGCATTGAGCATGTTGATACTCCAAGTCAGGAATGTTAACACACCATGCAAGTAAACCATTGTAATCATGTGCTATTTGCAGCCATCCTTGATTATAATGCATGATTTGAAATTCAAAAAGTCAAATTTGTTTAGTTAGGGGGTGATGACACTATAGCCACAATAGAAAGCGTTTGATGCAAATTAATTGTTTGCGTTTTTTTTTTTTTGGTAAATTTCAAAATTCGCATCAAGGTGTTTTGCGATTCCACATGCGACTTAAATATGTATATTGCACGAAAGTCACGAGAAGGTTGCGCAACAATTTTTGCGACTGATTTGCAGTTTGGCGGGAGAAAAAAGCAAATCTCCTGTTGTAAGTCAGTTGTGTTTTGTTTGCTTGTTGTTCTCAAACCATTCACTTTTTATTTGTCTGTTATTAGTGCAAACAAAATGCAAATAAAATACAAATGAAATATACAGAACATGGCGGATGCCAGCAGGTCTCAAACTTTTCGTGTGGAAGTCTCCAACTTGTCACTTTTCCTTGTGAATGAAAACAAATAATTTGAGAGCAAAACGACAACTTTGGGACCTTCTTGTGACATATGCTTTCTGTTTGAGAAGAGTTTGAGACTACTCCACATCAGAGCCTTATTTTGCGACATTTGTAAAAATTTCAAACATGTTTTGTGATAATGTGCCAAAAAATATAAAATATTAAGAACGCGCAATAACAGTGATCCAAAACAGCAGGGTGCAGATGTCATTTGTGCGGTTGTTGGTTCAATGTGTGGACAACCAGAGTGCCAGTAATTCTGTGGGAACCTAAAGGACACCTGGTCTCTTAATTGATTTTTATCCAGGGACAAATTTCAAACTTTTTCATACTTAACAAGTTCACTCAGGTATTATAGTCCTAGCCTGACTGTGTGCTGCCTTTAAATAAAATACACCATTCAATTTCTATGTGTTTTAGCCTGAAATGCCTTGATGAAATGCTCGTTTAAAGCCCACACCTCTCTAACAAAGCTAGTAAAGCTAACCATGCTGCCAGTGACCTTGTGTAGTACATCTGGCCCGTGTGCACAGTGGCATGAAATGACATTAGCCTTTGCAATCTGTCCTATTAAGGCATTATGCAAAAACAAGTGTTTTCTCTTTACCCGTTGGAGTGGAAGCAAAGCAGCTAGGACTCTGAAGATGTCTCTGTGCGGAGGGCCGCTGGCAAAGTGTCGCCAGTATGTTTTACACTTGATTAGTGAACACATGTTGGCCACCTCACACATGTTTTCTGAATTGTGTAACCGTAATAGACATCAAGCCCTGGGCCAAGAAAAGGTAGAACAATATTCCCTTTTCATGTCGACATGATGTCTGTTTCAGTACTTCAAATATATAAACTTTAATTTAGTGTGGAAATGATTTTTTAAGTATAATTGTTTGTAAATCCGGGGCAGCACGGTGGCGTATCGCTTGTGTGGGTTTCCTTTGGGTACTCTGGTTTCCTCCCAGAATCCAAAGACATGCACATTATACTAATTGGCTGTTCCAGATTGGCCCTATGTGTGCCTATGAATGGTTGTGTGTGTCTGTTGGCCCCGTGATGGTCTGTCAAGCTGCTCAAGGTGTACCCCACCTTTGCCTAGTGTCAGCGAGATAGGCTCTAGTCTCTTCGCAACCCTAATAGGATTAAGTGGTTTGGCAAATGAGTAAGTGAGTAAGTGAGTGTAGGGTCTGGGTGACTACAATTGCTCCGTTGCCAGTGGAGGGCTGATTGCCCAATGTCACAGGGTGCCCTCATGTCTGCGTTCCTTCTGGTTCTCTCTTTTTCATTATGCTACCATAGTTAGACCCTGCTTGCACTAATAAACTCTTCTTTTACCATTACACTGTTATGAGCATACTTAACAACCTTTCTCTCTCTCTGTCTACCCCCCCCTCATGTTTTTGCTGAGGTGCACATGCTGCTTCTGGGATGTCGGTGATCCTGATCCTACTGATCCTTCTGCTTTCTGAGTCCTGTGGTGTGTCCTGGTGTGCTGATGCTGGCTGGAGTTCTCATCTTGGAAGCCCCTCGCTCCTGCTGATGAAGATCCATATGGACATATGGAGATGTGCTCTTAGAGACTGTGAAGATGACTTTTCATTGCTTGTAAAGTAAACTATTTTGGCACAATTATTTAGGATTTATAGTTGTGGTGTAACCAACTGGACTGCATGTTGGACTGCAAGTTTCTGCTACATGGTTTGTATTTTTATGGTTTCACCCAAATGAGGATGGGTTTCCCTTTTGAGCCTGGTTCCTTTCATGGTTTCTTCCTCGTGTCAACTGATAAAACTGAATTGAACTGAATTAAAGTACAATTCACATAAGCATAAAAAGTGTTTTAGAATACACATATGGTTAAATGATTCACTATTAAGTGGTTTTCCTGGACAGGAAATGTCTGTTTGCTTGCAAGCACGTTGTGGGGAGCAGCTTACTATCATCATCCTGAGATTTATCATAGTTGTGGAGACAACATGCAGATGCCACCTGGAAATAATATATTATTTCACCTCGAACACTGAGTCGTCCATGAAGAGGACCATCCACAGCTACCAGAGTGACAGCATTTATGTTATCATTATCTACAATCTGCAGGTTCTCCCATGTGATTGGTCTGGACTGACCCTCCAATAGATCCAGCCCTATATGGAAAGTAAAAATACAGATATCAATACCTGTAATTTAAAAATATGGAAAATGTCACTAATGCACTTTAATTATAATTTTGACATTTTTCAGAATGTATTTTATTCAATATTAATATTATTTAAATAACTAATACCAATGTATTATCAAATTAAATCTATGTATTAACGTCTAGCTGCTTTGTAGCTACTGTACCTTTCACAATCTTTCTGAAGCATGCTCAATACAACCTATTCATGCCATACTTTCATCTACTGCTCACAACTGTTTTGCCACACTGCTGTCAATTTTGGTGGTTTTGGTGGCTACTTCCAGGTTCATGCTGTTGGACACCAGCTCCCAGGATTACACCGCAAACTGACATATTTTGGCAGTTCAGCATGGCTTGGAGCTGTGCCAAACTGCCATGAAAACCGCCTCTGTGTGAGGCCTGCTTAATGATAGCAAATTATCTGATATTATATAACCTCACTTTGAACTAAGACCACCAGTCTGGACATATAATAAATACCCAGATTCCAGGAGACTCGAGGAGCATTTGTTTCTGCTGTGCGGACTGAGATGTGCACCATAATAGGAGGACTAGGTGTGAAGAAGCCATCAATAGCCTGGAAATCAACCTATGAAACAAAAAAAAAAAATGCAAATAAATGACTAATAGTTTTTTATTAAAGTTTATATTTGTAATTAAACTGAGAAAAAATATGTCTCTCATATAGTGACAGGAAAATAAGTACTAATTGGCAAAATGTCAGTCTTGTATTCTTTTGAATCAGGGCACATGACATATATCTGGTTTAGAAACAAATATAACTAATACGGCTTACCTCAATATTCTTTCTGCTGGTGTGACTGCTGTTTGGGGGCTGATATGCAATCTTCATCTCATTCAGGTCTTGCCAAGTGAAGGAGAATATAGCCTTGGTATGATCATCCAGATGTGTGATGTAGCCCTCTGTTGGAGGCTTCGTCACATTAAACACCAATTGAGCCTGTGGGGTCTCATCATCTTTGGCATCCAGAGCAGCTGTGGTCACGGGGGTCAGGATGAACTGATCTACTTCTAGGATGAACATAGACATGAAAGCAGCATGGGGAGGCTGGTTCTGCATGGCTCCATGGATCAGGACCGGGAGCCAAACACTTTCTGCCTGAGAAAAGACATGCACAGTGTTTAAGTATTAGCTGTATAAGGCTAGTATTTCTAAGGCACTCAACTAACTGTAACAGTGTATGAACTTCTTATGTTACATCTTGGTATTTCATGAAGCTGTGTAAGTTTTCTTTTACCTTCAAGAGGGCTCGAGTGTTTTGATCTCTGATTTCCACTCGGAGTGGCACGTAGTCAATTTCAGGCGAAGGAGGGCTGAGATGTTGATACTTCAAACCTGAAGTAAGGAACTCACTGCAACTAGTCTTCAGGAAGTGTATCTCTCTGGTGTTATAGACACAGGCTTTATTCCCAGGGCATGAGATAGTTGCTTGTCGACCTTCATAATGAGAAAAAAAATCCCTTGTGAATTAAAAATTAGCCTTTCCTCATTATTTTTGTAGTAGACACAAAATAGAGGTTCCAACGTAGGGACCAAATCCCTAAAACAGTTACATTATTCATTCATTTTCATTCATTTTCTGAACCGCTTAATCCAAGTTAGGGTCGCGGGGAGGCTGGTGCCCATCTCAGCCGACTCTGGGCGAGTGCAGAGTACACCCTGGACAGCTCGCCAGGCCATCGCAGGGCACAGTTACATTATATTTAGGAAAACCACTTAAAATGGAAGAATTTACCCATATACACTATTGTAAATTCCACAGGTCACTTTAATACTGCACTTTATAATATTTTTGCTGCTATCCATATCTACAGTTTCTATATTTCAATCCTGTGCTGAGCCAATTGCAACGAAATTTCATTCTTTTTACGCTTGCTGTATACTGAATGACAGTAAAGTTGACTAAATCTGAATCTAAGAGGGCCACATCACAAAATGTCTAGGTCACCAAGGGCCGAATAATCACTGAACATTTCAGAAATGGCATGAAATTAAATCTGCATGGCAAAATGTTTAGTTGTGGTATTTGTTCTCTTTAGATTTTTTTCACTTTCCTTTTCTGATTACGCACAGTCTTTCTTGAGTCTGTTTATTTGAAATAGGTTGCGGCCACCTAGTGGAAGGATAATGAATTATGTTTTTGGTAATGGTTGATGCAAAGAATGTATGATAATCATATTCTTTAAAAGCTTTAGACCTACCATTCTTCTTTATTTGTAGGATTATAGTGGCCTAATTTTTTTGACTATAAACTGATTCTCACTGACTCACTCAATTATTTGCTGAACTGCTTAATTCTTTTAGGGTTGCAGTGCTTGCTGAATGCGAATGTGTTAGACAAGACTATGTATCCTTGAATTGTCAAATATATATTTCGTATATTATGGGAATACTTCACTACCTTTCCTTAGCCCAGGGATCAGCTCAGATGACTGATCCCTTTGTGCCAGATCCTCTTTAATGACCTGCCCCAGCATAGGGACACTGATCTCAGAGTTGAGGAGGCGGACCGTACAGATGACATCAGGCTCATATCTGAAGGTCAACACATTGCTGTCAATGGTGTTAGAAAGGCCATAAAACTCTGAAACTACCAATGGAACTTTGCCAAACTCTATCAGACTCCTCTGAGCTCCCAACACCTGGACCTTCAGGAGGAATATCTCAGTAAATGTCTCTGAATGTGTGAATCTGGAAAGAAAAATATGTGTCTGTTGGTAATATGCACTTTTCTACACCAGAAATAGAAAAAGCATTCATTTACATCGAAAAATGTAAAAAAAATACATTACAAAATATTTACTCCAGAAGCAAACAACAAAGATAAATAAAAGGTTACAGTTACTATATGTACCTATAGACTCTCAGCATGACCGTGTCCTCTTCCAGTAATGGGCTTCCATTATGGATGTATTTCACCTCATCTGGGTGGAAGTGGCAGTCAAAAACCTAATACATACGACTAGGTCAATAGAAATCCCATTCCTCATATAAACAGTGCAACACATAGTGAGTATTGTTCACTTCTTCATTCAGTTTCTGACCCGCTTTATCCCATTAGGGTTGGGAGAAGGCAGGAGTCTATCTCAGCCAACTCTGAGCAAATGTTGGGTACACTCTGAACAGCACACCAGCCCATCACAGGGCCAACACACGTACAACCATTCACACTCACATTCACACCAAGGCGCAATTGGGAACAGCCAATTAGCCTGATGTGCATGACTTTGGACCGTAGGATGAAACTGGAGTACCCGGAGGAAGCCCATGCAGGCACGGTTAGGACATGCAAACGCCCTCGGGGATTTGAACCCAGGACCTTCTTATTGTGAGGCGGACAAGCTAACCCCTAAGCCACTGTGCCGCACAGAGTCAATATAATTGAGGTCAAATTGGGGTATTTCCTATTTTCCCCTTCTTGCTAACATAAGGTAAAACTCGTCCATTAATGGCGCAGGAGTACTGCGCCCCCCCAAATATCCAGAGAGATAAAGTCTACCTAAACATTTTTAACATTAACAACTATGAAATAAAAATTATTTATTTGTACAGTGTGCTTGGTGGTGTGTCAGCCCCTGTTAGCCTTCATTAAAAAATAGGAAATGAACCACAGTAATTAAAAACACTCACTGTGACTTTTCAGCTCAAGTTAACCATGGCCATGTACATCTCCAGACTTTATTTATGCAGTTTATTTATGGAGATAACAGAGTTAGCTATCTTGAATGAAACTCCAGTTCTTCCAAGGAAAACTAAGGCAGAATTTAGCTGGGTAATATTTTGCCCAGCTAAAAAAAAAACTTCATTCAATACAATTTTATTCATTATTTGCACACATGAAACTTAGTGAGGTAGGAGAAGCGGTCGTCTGCTAAGGTCTATTGAACATCTTGAGCTTGAAGAACTCAAAACAGCTCGAAGGTCTTTGGAAGTGCTGAGAAAAAATATATCTGGATTGCATGATCTCATTGCGTAGAGATGTTGGTTGCTGTTCGGCAGGAGATAACCGCTGTTCCACCCAACATGACCTGCTGAGCCATGGCGGTCTTCATCATGTGTAGCAAATAATGACCACCATTTGGAGGATGTCATCTTTAAATGTCATCTTTAAAAGTTTCATGTGTGAAAATAATAATTTGATTATCTTTAAAGAATTATTTTTTATTTACCTTTAAAATGTGGGAGGTTTTAGTTTGGGTAACCCTGCATAACAGAACCCAAAGTACTTGAATCTAAACTGTGCCTCTGCCTTTTGTTTTTTTCCCCCATCATCAAATTCCACTTGGTAAAGCATGGCTGCAGAATTGTCATCTCACAGCTCCCTGGGTCACTGTTTTTACAATTCATCCAGACTTAATAAATTGCATGCACATCGTGTTGATTTAAAACTTCAAACCTACACTAAAGCATCCATTTGAACCCTTTCTAAATGAGAAACCATCTGTTGTAGGTTTCTACATTTACAGGTTTTCTTAAAGAACCATTTAGGAATCTTTCAGGCTAGGTCTAACCTAGAAGTCACAAAGTTAATATGGCACTGTCATTATATGGCCATTCAGTGTGTGCTAAGAAATAAAACAAATGTTCTGCAAATGCAATCATGTCCTGTGCTAGAATTCTTATGAACCTCTCTTTGCAACCCATCATCTAAAAACCTGGCCACACCACTGGATAGGATGTGCTAGATTAAGTAAATATAAATACTTAAGTCACCTGCGATGGCCTGGCGACCTGTCCAGGATGTACCCCGCCCTTGCCCAGAGTCGGCTGAGATTTATATTGAGACCCTAATTTGGATTAAGCGGTTCAGAAAATAAATGAATAGATGAATGTATAAATACTTAAGTCTGTCGAATTTACCCAAGCAGTTACTACAGTGTGACATGTTGGAAGAGGACATGGACTGAAATACATTTACCTGTGGAGTAAGTTTTCCGACCCTCTGAGTCACAGGCTCATTAAGCACCACCTCCACTTTGCAGGCCTCCAAGAGCCCATCGGTGTTGAACTGCAGATTGTCTGTAGTCACAGGAACATTCTGACCTCGGATCACCTGCAGTCCAGTGTTTAACCTCAGCATGCTTTCTGCCTGGGTCAGGGGCAGTATATGGCTTAATGCAACCAAAGTCTGTACAAGTTCCACCACCCCCATCTATATGGTTTGTTCAGCTGCTTTTGTAAACAGGAGAAGGGCTTCTGGACTTCAGAGAATGTCAAATTGCCAAGGGTTCATTCTTATCACCTAGGAAAAAGATGTGAGTATCACATATGTACAATAAGTGAACAGTAGTATTAAAGATGTCCATTCTCTAACAAAAATATTATGTTTTTTATCTTCCATTATCAGTTCATTTTGGCTGAATACAAAGGTTTACCAGTGAAACCACCCCAGCTCACGGGCTTCATATCTCTAATTCACCTGTTTTACATCTTGTCTCATCTGAGATCAAGTGTTAAGACACAGACGAAGGTATATGATTTCAAAAGCAAAATAAAAAAGATGACAATGTTTATGAATATCGCCACACCCACTGCATTGGTCGTTGACACTCATGTACAGGAGTAAAGAAGATGGTTTCAGAAAGACATTGTGACCAAGTCTATTGTATTTTCAAGAAAATAACACAGTATTTTGGGAGTCCACTTGCAAAACTTGCCAAGTTTTGTTAAAAAAAGGAAAAAAAAAGTTATTTCACTCTTTTTCAGGCACATGTGCATGTCCCACTGATAGCTTCGCTTTCAAAACCTGCTAACTCTTCTTATAAATTATAGCAGAAGAAGCAAAATTTCCTATAAAAAAATCAGATTTTTCCTAAAAACTGACCAACTTGACTTTGCAGGTTTTGCAAGTGGACTTCTCATTTAATGTTTATTTATTATGCCTGGGAAGTAAATGGGCAACTTTAATCCATCTACAAGCCTGTGGATGTACAAAGTAACACATGAACTCCAAATAGCTAAAGTTGTGTCAGAGCCTCTGTTGCTACAAAGACAGAAATATGGTGTGTGTAAGAGCTTTTTAAATCATATAGAAGATTAAAAAAAAGGAACAGGATGTGGACATGGATGTACGCTTTGATTGTTGTAATCCAAGACAAATTAACACAAGCTTAATTCTTTGTGAAAGTCTTTAAAATCACGTCACATGACATTTGGAAGAGATAAAACTGAGAGCCAGTCAAACTTAAATCCAAAACGTATGGTAATATGCCTCATGTGTGAGAATAAGATATAAAAACTTTTTTCACCCATTTCTCTACAAAACGTGTTTTCTGATGCATAATACAAGCCTGTAAAACACAGTTGCTACCTTAGAACGTAGTTAAAAACAGCACCAACAGAGATGCAAAACAATAATCTGCTCTTTGTCTCCTTAGAAAATTACTCAATAAAACCAGGAACAGGATTCACGCTCTGTGCTCTCAGTCTCTTATCGGGCAGAAACATAGCAGGGTGGTGAACACAAGAAGCATGGAGGCATTGTACATACCTGCTTCAGCTGACTCTCCAATTCAGGCCTTCTCTCCTGAAGTGTTTGTGGGGGGATCTCTGTCTGCACAGTCGTCCTGAAATAGTGCAGGGGGTCTGTGATCATCCAGCCCCCTGTCTCACACAACCTCTGGGACTCAGCACAAAGGAAAACAAATAGAGAAAGAGAATGATATGAAAAACAAAAGAAAGAATGTCAATACATTTGCCCCATGTGCCAGAACTTAAAATGTCACAGTGGTACAAAGTAGACAGAGAACAAGAAACGTAAAATGGAGAAGGAGAGAGGAAAGGAAAAACTACACTTCCAAACACAGGAAGTGTGCAGGGCCGTTCCAAGAGTTTTTACTCCTCTAATGCTGCCTTTGACTCACAAACCCAGATGTTCTTATTCCCTAAAGAAGGCATGCCTTAGACCCCACTGTTCTGTCAAAGAGAAACAAGGAGGAAACTTGGAAAGCAAGAAGTTCTGAGAGATAGAAAGGAGGGAAGAGAGTAAAACTGGGCACTTAAAATGTATTTCAGTGTATGCAAAGTTTGAAAGGTAGACCTGTCAACTGAGCTCTGAGGGCTTTGATGTTTTATGGCATTCAGACCTTCCTGGGAGGGGGGGGGGGATGAACCGAAAGGGGGTAACAATGGGCTATAACTAAGACACACACACACACACACACACACACACACACACACACACACACGCACATTTTTATCCTCAACAGCCCATACACACTTATACATAAACATATACACCAACTCATACACATTCACCCACCAACCCACATGTTTATAAGGGCTCTGACATGCCCTTATACAATATACAAGTGAAGGTATTAGTTTCTTAGTGAAATAAACTGAATTGAAGTTGTGAGTACTGAATCCATACTGTATTATATCAATGCAGTTAGATATCCTGTGATGTAAACCGCAATAATCTTGTTGAATTTTATGTTGTTGCCCGGGTCATGCGCCTAAAATTTCCCTTACTTCCACCATTAATATGAAACCCAGGTAAGTTGTGTTACTGAGTGCTTAGCTTCAGCAAGCTTTAATGCCAGAAAATATAAAGATATGTTTAATTATTTTTGTTCCACTTTGCACTTCAGAGTAAGAAAATACACATTTTCATTCACAATTGTTATTTATTTGTTTATTTATTTATTTAATGAATGATGTTTGTTTCTTGAGAAAGAAAAGAGAGAATATTGTATATGCAGTCAAGGTCCTGGGTTTGAGTCCCAGACTCTGGCGTTTCGGTGTGGAGCATGTTCTCCCCATGCTTGTGTGGGTTTTTACCGGGTACTCTGGTTTCCTCCCACAGTCCAAAGACATGCACATTAGGTTAATTGGCTGTTCCAAATTGCCCCTTGGTGTAGATTTTTACATTTTTTTTGATTTTGCTAAACTGTATTAATCCCAAATTATTCCCAAATTATAGGGAAATTATTGCCTCTGCATTTAACACATTCAAAGTGAGCACACACACACACACACACACACACACACACACACACACGTAAAAAGTTCTAGAGCAATATCATTCGTACAAAAAAGCACAAAGGTTGCTTCAGTCGGCTTCTTCAGTTTTTCAGTATTACTACTTTTGCTCTGTTTCTGTGCTTTTCTGTTGGTTTAAATTTGAACAAGTCCAGAAGGGCTTTTCAAAATTCATTTATTTTTTGCTCCTAGGCACACATAATCCACCCCAGGAGGATGCAAGTGATAAAACACATGGAATAATGAAAGCAAACTTGTTGATGTTGGAGAGCACTGTTTTATACTGAAGACATCTCTGTTCTCAGACAGGCTCCAGGAAATCTGCTGTATTTCCAGTCATGTAGTTTTATTACCATCACATTCATTCAGATATCAGAAACCAGTTGCAGTGTATCTGGAATACACTAAAACATTAGGCCAATTAGGCATATTTGCATGCTTTTGGACTGTTGGAGGAAACCGGAGTATCTGGAGAAAACCCACGGGAGCATGCGAAGAACATGGAAACTCCACACAGAAATGCCGGAGCTAAGTACCTGAACCCAGAACCTTCTTTCTGTGAGGAGGACGTGCTAACCACTATGCTATCATGCCGCTCTCATACCAGCAATATATTGTAATAAAGTGCATTTTATATTGCAAGCTAATTTTGTTGTTGATTAGTATTTATCATATTCAAACCCCTGTCACATACGTTGCACAATAGGTATGCGCAACAGAAAATTGGACAAATTTCTAGGACAGTTGAAGAAGTAAGAAGAGGTAAGAAACTCAACTGCTGTGAGATAAAAAATACTGACGGAACATGATTTTCTGTCGCATAGGTAAGTCTCGATGTCGGGTCCATCTCCTTGGTCTGTCGTGCAATGCCCGATGACTTCCTTCAGCTGTGAGACATACAAATTTCATACACTTTGCGGGTTATCTACTGCGCTCAGAATAATACGCTCTTCTTACAATAGTCCTTTGATTGCTCAACATTAAACCTATGAGACCTCCCTATACACCCATGTGTACTGTACAACATTTATATGACGATGTTAGGTTGAGTGTACATACATCATATAACGTATGTATGGTGTTCGCACATCAACCAAGCATCACAGAAATATCTTATGAGCATTTTTTTTGTCTTGTAACAGTCATAGCACTTTTGTATGAGCCTCGTATGATTAGACTTACAGACCTTAGACCCAGGTCTTACCCACAGCTGATGCACAATACATACAGTATTATATGTGAAAGCATATGTACATCAGTCCCTTATGATGCAGGTTGTTTGGCTTTACTTGCTTGACCATGAATGTTATTTGTAGAAAAAAGCCCACACACAACTGAAATGCTGTCTCTAATCTCACACACACCCACACACACTTTCTGACTCAGTGAGTGGTAAGTGACTGTGATTAACAGATTCTGGCAAGGACCAGGGCAAAGCTGATGGTGCCAGAGTGTCAGTTCTAATTAATCAAGTGTTGCATCCAATCAGTAATGTGTCGAGGCATGTTTAACAAGACACAGACATGTAACACTGACATTTATTTCCAGCTCTGGCTAGGCTATGGGCTTAAATTACTTTCCCTTCCCTATTCTACTTTGAGAGACTCCTGATGAAAGTAAGAAAATCAGACCCTGAACGCTATTTATTGTAAACTTTTTATCAGTAATGCAAGAATTTGCTAATCTTCGAAATATTTTACTCTGTATTACACTTTTGAACAAATCACTTTAGTATTTTTCTAAATGTGCACTTGAGAATGTTTTGAGGTTATAATTGTCATTTTATTTATTTCTTTATTTGTTTGAGTGCTTGTCTGTTTGTTTTTAGGACGGTATGATGATGTACTGGTTAGCACTTTCGCCTCACAGCAAGAAGGTCCTGGGCTCGATTGTTTCTGTGTGGAGTTATATTCTCCCTGTGCTTGCTAGGTTTTCTCCGCCAGCCCGAAGACATGCACATTAGGCTCATAGGTTGTTCCATATTACCCCTAGGTGTGGATGTGAGTGTGAATGGTTTGTGTGTGTGCTGGCCCTGTGATAGTCTGGAAAGATGTTCAAGTGTACCCCGCCAATGCCCAGTGTCATCTAAGATTCTTGTGACCCTAGTAGGATTGAGCAGCTTAACAAATGAGTGAGTGAGAGTGTTTGTTTTCTTCTTTTTTTCTGTTAATTCTCTTTGATGAATATCACTAACATAACACAAATTCCAAAAAAAACCTTCTCAAAATCTCTTATGCAACAATGCTAATCACTGCACCATCATGCTCCCCTTAACATGTAACATGAAATTCATTTATTGAAATACACTGTGGCTCATAGATGATTAATAATAATGATAATAATGATAATTGTTTAGTTTTTTTTTAAAATACATTTATTTGCACTATGTACAGTTGTTAGTGCAGAATCGGTCTTTGGTGTGGTTTGAATGCAAAACAAATACAAAGTAGAAAATATATACAATATTTACCTTTAACTTTGTTTGAACTTTTATATGGTTTCGAACAGTTACATACTTTTTGACTTTTCATCTATGTGAATTAATTTGACGGCGTCAACAAATTGAGGCAAAGCCAGGAACTGCAGTAGACTTTTGCGTTAATCCCATTTGAAGTGTCCCTTCACTCCTGATGGATTATGACTGCTACCCTTTCACATTCAGACTTTTGAAGAGGGAATGCAGAAAACAGAGTTGGCCAAATGCCCACCTACGCCAAAGGCGAGTGACATACTTGTGCTTTTTTTAGTCCCTCTTAGCTTTATTCACTACCTTTCATTTAACTATAATAAGCCCATTAAACAGGAGGACAATTTTCATATGGTAGGATGAGAAAAAAATACAAATTTACCAGTTAATTGTTAAAGTTAAGTTCTATATTCTAAACCTTCTCAGTGATTCACGCAGGATGTAGGGTTTAAGAGTGAAGTCACAGAAGACTGTTCAAGGGGATTCTAATGGAAAACTTCTCTCATGACACCAATGACAACTGGCATAGAGAGATCCTCTAATTAGCAGATACAACCTGATGTTACTCTAGCACCAGGCACTAGGAGGTTGTTACTTTGACACCTCGCTATCACAGGCTCAAATAAAGTGATATCCTTTATCAACGCATCTAATCAGCAGCGGTGGAATTGATGATCTTGGCAAGCCTTCTGACCCCAGAGCCCAACAGCAACCATTGCCAGCCAATTGTACCCTGTATTCAGAGTTTTCTTTCTCACAGAATAACTTAGCTGAAACATCTATACAGAAGTTTTACTCATGACTTTAGTGACATCTGTTTTATTTAGTGATCAGTGATAGATCACATGAAGAATGAAATCACATATATGTGCTGTGAGTTGCCTTCCCCCAGGTATGAGGTTACTGACACTACAGATCAATGGGGTGTTCATGTTTACGTGTCAGACATCTTGATCTCCTTCAAAGAAATCATGAGACATGATGGATGACCTTCACTGCAGGCAATGAGGGGAGAAATCCTGTGATTATGCAAACAAAGCAGACTTTGATGCAAAGTGCCCCAGACTGGACACAAATGTGCATAACTCGTGAAAGGGCAATATTCCCTGCAAGAAATAACACACATGACCAGAGTGGATGAGAAGCAAGATAGGTGTAAGGAGGGGTGGGGGTGGATATAGTGAAAGAAACAAGTGGGGCTGCACAAGTGCCTTAATGAGAAGGGCCAGTAAATCCCTCCAGCACAATACATTATCATATTACCACATAATTAGTTTGTTTTTCCACTTGAAATGAGGAACCGGGTCAACTGTGCACACAGTGCCTGAGGCAGGGAAAGAAAAAGCCACCCTATACCCTCATCTCTTAAAAATATTAACATCATTCGCAAGTTCAAAGTTATATTGGGGATACATCCAGACATTCTTTAGCAAAAGAGAAAAAATCTTCCAATTTAATGGATGTCCTGAAAGGTGTACATAGGTCACCCATAGTGTGGGTAAAATCCATTTTTGTATAAAAATATTGGATGAAATATAACAGGTGATTGCTAGTACTGTCAGAGTCTTGGCATCCCTCAGGGGTTAATATTATACCAACCTACTTGGTAAAAGTTTGATGTTGAGCTGTAATATGTAATATAGATGGCTATACTATTATGTTTTTTTTCTATAGTTTTGCATACTGTCAGGGGCAGTGGTGGCCCGGTGGTAGGGTGCTAGATTACTGATCCCAAGGTCGGGGGTTCAAGCCCCACTATCAGTGGGTTCTCACTGCTGTCCCCCCAGTGCAGCTAAC
>JAQMYF010000002.1:25478320-25498201 GCA_030014195.1 Neosilurus mollespiculum | reverse complement strand
CGGCTGAGATGGGCACCAGCCTCCCCGTGACCCTAATTAGGATTAAGCGGTTCAGAAAATGAATGAATGAATGAATGCATACTGTCATGACTGATTTATATAGATTTATTACCTTAAAACCTAAATATAGGCCTTTTTTCTCCCCTGCACAATGTACTTCCACTTTGGTCACTGGTATCATGTCAACTTATATGTCAGCAAGACCAGCTTTAAAAACTAAAAATATTTATTAGTAATTAATCATTAAAAAAATTATCATTTTATTTATTTACATATTTATTTTAATCTCTTATAGCCCAGCAGTATACTGCATATTTCGTGAATAAATCAATTCATGTTGTTGTGATTTTATTGTCTGTATTTACTCCAGATAGTTTAAAAACCTTTGATCTCACCCTTCATACTAAGAGGTCATAGCTTCGCACTGCCCATCTCTCAGCCAGTGCCAGTTCTCAATAAGAGATTGAAAGTCCTGTACAGTAAGCAAGATTGGCCAGCAGCAAAAGTGTTCACACAGTTTTCTCTTGTGTGCTCTGAACCAGCAGGAGTAACTCCACATTAGAGAGGAGGACTGGAGTGGACTTGGCCTCCATCCTAGTTCATGCTTCAATGCAGACTGCTTAAAGAGGAAAACAGATCTCACTCTTTTTTTCACTTCACTTTGTTTGGCTGAATCTTTGGAGGAAGATGTATAAAAATTTGTTTAAATTATTTTGACTTGAAATTGTAGTCAAATTTAAAATAAAGGGCTATGTCATTGTGTATGGGAAACGATGTGATAGATGCTGACTACTGGCATGAAAACTACTTTTTTGATGCTTTGGATGGACTCATATTCTTTAATGTTTAGTATTTAATACAGGATGCAGGGGTGTTCGTCATCTGAAAAGGCTAATTTGAGAAATGTATCTGTGACTGTATGTTTCTGTTCCAAAAAAAGTTGAAATGAATAAACAAAAATTGTCAAATAGTAAGCTGTAAATAGTTACAACTGAGAACAGGTGCTAGTACTAATGAGGCGGAAATACTATTGCTGCCAACGATGCACCTGTAACATGGAAAGTAAAAGATCATTCTAGATTCTGCCTAATTAAACAGGTAAAGAAAAATTATATATTCTGTATAATTGTAAACATGCATAATTACATATAGCATAATAACTGTAATTGATTAATGGACACATGCCCACATTGATTTTGACTGCTGTGACTATCTGTATCTGGCACAGCTGATTTTGAGCCTGGTGGTTTCCCATATTATCCTTTATAAGCCCTTTGTGTTCTTTTTTGTGTTGTGTTTTGTGTTGTGTTTTTCTGTAGCTGTTTTAGATGTTTTGTGCATATTTCACTCCTTTTTTAATTATTTTCTCATAATGTCTTATGTTATTTTACATTATTCTATAATTCTTTTACTTTGCTAAGTATGTTTGTATACTCTAAAAACATTTTAATAAAACTCTTCCTGTTACATATATGTTCATAGGAAAAAGGTTTTGTTGAAAATGCTTTTGCCACAGTCTGACTGAGCAGCTACCATCTATACAACCCATCTCCACGCACATAGTTATTACAGGAATCAGGAGGAAACCTGATTCCAGCAGTTGGATGGGTAAATCTTTGCCTGGTGGCACACACAAAAGCAAGAGCAATGTGGCATGATTCCAGTGATCTGGCTGCTTCCCAGGTGGTGGTTAATCACAGTCTGTGGTCAGTGCTGAAGCCCATACCTTTTACAGCCAGTTGAAATCAGAGAGGGCCGAGTAGGTCAAGAGAATGGAGCTGTGAGCTTGAAATAAATGCCTGATCAGGCCAGGAAGGTGTCCAGTCTCAATGTGGAGACAAGTAAGGGTGAAGAAGATGAGCAACCAAGAACTGAGGTGTCTAGCTCTTGTTTTGACTAGTTAAAGGGGGTGGGGATGGGGCACCATGCAAAAATCATGGCAAGAGCTTTTTGCCAAAAGAGGGCTTTCCAAAACTGGATAACCCTAGTCCATTCTGTTTAATTCCAGATATGCAGTCTCTCTGTAACCAAGATGCCAATATGGCCTGTGTTTGTGTGAGTGTATGTGTATCTGAATTTGAGTGTGGTCAAACCCGAATGTCTTTTATATATATATATATATAAATAAATATATATATATATATATATATATGGGGGTTAGCTCAAGGCCACTTCAACTGTGAAGGTGGAAGAAGCGGAGGATGCTGTTGACCCCCACCCCAATTTTTCCTGCCGGTTCAGGAGTTGAACCAGCAACCTTTCGATCCCAAATCCACTTTTCTAACCATTAGGCAATGGCTGCCCCACTTACAGAATCATGTAAAGAAGATATTGCTATGTTTTATATAATAATTATAAAAATAATTATGTATTCTATATAAATATAATAGTTTATAAAAGCAGACCTGTCCCTGAGCACACACATTTCCAGTCATACAAAATAGAGAGCAAATGACCAAATACTATATTATACTATACTATACTATACTATACTATACTATACTATACTATACTATACTATGGTTAGACTGTATATTTAGTATGTATGGAATTTTGGGAAATCAAATCCACATAAAATTTAAAACAGTTGCTCAGCTAATACGTTTGGTGCAGTGGTTTGCACTGTCACATTACACCTAGAAGCTTCAAAATTATGGCTGACTGGGGAAATTCTGTGTGCAGTTTGCATTTCCTCCTTGTGCTTGTATTGGTTCAGTCAATTTATTTCTAGATTTTTTCTGGCGGGGCAGTTGTGGCCCAGTGGTAGGGTGCTGGATTACTGATCCCACAGTTGGGGGTCCAAGCTAGTATCACCGGGTTGTCATTGCTGTCCCCCCAGTGCAGCTAACTGGGTTATCAAAGGCCAGCCATGTCTCTCACCGTCTATGGTGAGAGGCATGTAGAAGAACCATTGCTGACTTTCATAAAGAGTAGGCTATTGAGTTGCCATTTACCACAGAACTATGATGACCCCACTGAACATACTGTAAATCCAAACATAAAATTTTGTGGGTGCAAAGTTGCTTACCACAGAAAGATCAATGATGTCTTGGTAGAGGTGTGTTCTCTGAGGGCCTTTCTAGTTTCCAGTGTTATTACTAAAATAAAAATTATTGCAGTTTTCCATACAAATGTCCTAATGTTACAGTATTTAGCTATAAAGTAAAATTATTTGGGTTTCATGGCTACAGGAACACAACCATGGCAATGTGTTTTGAGGCATATATTTATATTTTTGGGGTATATATTAAAAGAATACATTGTATGATATTTACTTTACTAGTTAGCCATATTAACCTTAAACCTCTAGTGAAAAACAAATGAAATAAATGTCAGACAACATGACAACATGTCTTAGCTACATTTAGAGTAATGAATTTCAGAGAAATTGGAGCCTTTCTCAGCTGACTATGGGTGAAGCTGGGGTACATCCTAAACAGCTGACCAGACTATCACAGGGCCAACACACACACACACACACACACACACACACACAAAAAAAAACCACTCACAATCACGCTTACACCTAGGAGCAATTTGGAACAGCCAATAAGGCATATGTGCATGTTTTTGGGCTGTGGGAGGAAACCAGAGTTCTCGGAGAAAATCCACGCAAGCACAGGGGAACATGCAAACGCAACACAGAAATGCCCTCGCCCAGCCTGGGACTCAAACCCAGGACCTTCTTGCTGAAAGGCGAATGTGCTACACCACCATGCTACCCTAAATTTAGAGTAAAGGGACAACTGTAAATGGTACATTTTTATCCAAACTATTTTTTCAAGTACTTGTTGGAAAATCACACTCAGTGGCTGACCTCTGGAGGCCCTGGATGCATGATCTACAGCAGACCGAAAGTGAAATTTTAATGTTTGATGATTATATCTTTAAAGTCGGATAAAACAGTGAGTGGTTCACCAGACAAGTGTTTCGTTAAGAAAATAATAGGACCCATCACTTTCTGTCTGGAGCACTTAAACAAATTACAGTGCATCCCACTGTGATTCCCTGCGATGGGGCAAAAATAACTTTGATGTGTATTCATGCAAATTAAGAAGGAAATGTCAAATTTGCATACATTCCCAATGACCCTCATTGCCTGGCAGCGAACGCTGTCTCTGACAGTTCGGGCATTGCCCAGTCCAGGCAGGCTGATTTGCATATGGGCGTGGTCTTCCGAACTACCGCGGGTTATGAGCCCATTTTGCAGAGAAACATGATTGAAAGTGGCAACCGAGTGGCAGTTGACAGGGACATGCGCATGCGCACTGCACGCTCACAGAGATGCTCTCGATTATGCAAATGTGTGCTATTTGAATTGTTGACTGTGCATTGTGAAATAAGCATACAGTATGTGTTTACTACCTAAATTGTTTAAGGAATAGTTATAAATGGAAATCCATCATTTTGTGAAAACTTGCTTGTGGCTTTTATATTCTTTACCAAAGCAGACATAGACATGAAAATTCATTCGTTCATTAATTTTCTAAGCCGCTTAATCCTAATTAGGGTTGCGGGGGAGGCTGGCGCCCATCTTAGCCTATTCTGGGCGAGGGCGGGGTACACCCTTGACAGCTCGCCAGGCCATCGCAGGGCCTAGACATGAAAATGTTATCATTAATTATTACTTTAAAATGACAACCCTCTGCTTGATAAGCCCCCACTATTCAGGGCACAGGTACACGCACTGTGCGAGAACAGAGTCTGTCTTAAAATACTCGATTATACAGATATTTCAATAAATGTACATTTATATTAATGGATGTTATCAAATTATAGGTGACTGTGGTAATGTAGTGTTTAGCACGACCACCTCTCAGCAAAGAAGGTCTTGAGTTCAAGTCGCATGCTCGGCGAGGGTGTTTCTGTGTAACGTATTTTTTTGCGTTCTTGCATGCGTTTCCTCTGGGTAATCTGGTTTCCTTCCATAGTCCAAAAACATGCACATCAAGGTAACTGGCTGTTCCAAATGACCCCAGATGTGAGTGTGAATGGTTGTGCGTGTTGCCCTTAAATGGTCTGATGAACTGTTGAGGGTGTACGCCACCTTTGTCCAATGTCAGCTGAGACAGCTGAGGCACCAGGCCCCTGTGACTCTAGTGGGAGTAAGAGGTTTGGCAAATGAGTGATGAGAGAGTGAATAATTGCTGATATAATTTTATTTGTTATTGATTGCCTGCTAATATGGGAATTTATGAATCAATTATATATATAGAGTGATTATTATATATAGAGGGAATTGATTACCTTGTTTAACATAGGCTTTATTAATTTATTAATCAATTAATCAATTAGAGACTTTTATTATTGCACTTTTCATCCAACCAGAGTAGCTTCACGTGGAGTACTTTAAAAGCATTCAGGGAGGAGAGAAAGAGCACTTCAAACAAGACTGCCCTCTGCTGGATCAAAAAGGAAAAATAAATCTGTAGCATTACAGAATAGTAGAAGTCATGTGGAACAGTTCCAGTGCATGGACCGAATTCAGCAGTCTGCAGAGTTTCCTGCTCGAACACACAGATCACATGCAATTAACTGTACAATTAAAAGTTATCTGAATCATTGTTAGCAGGAAATTCACTATGCCTGACACTTTATAGGGGAAATCCTGATTTAAATGCAGAGATTTGTTTTTTAAACAAACGCCCAACTATTGTCTGATTCAATGAGAAAGCTGCTTTGTGTGCAAGTCCTTTCAAATGCATGAGGTCTTGACTGCCCAGCATTTGTAATTCAAAATGTATTGTAAGTCTAATGTAAGTCTAATATCACTGAAATGTGAATGAGAAGTAATGATTTCGCAGTAATGATTAACACATTAATTTGATTTGTTGATTAGGACCTCCCCTCATATTACTTTTCTTAATTTGGGTCAGATCTTTGCCAGAGGCAGTTCATTTTACCCATCAGATTACTGCCAAAATATCTGTTCATGTCTAGTAGGTTAATAACTAAGGGTTCCAACAAAGCCTCATGTTATGCATATGGACATCTCTATTTATAGCCAAGTTAGTATATTTACAACCATTTATATTTTTTCTGATCAATAAAACCTTTTTTTTTTTTTTGGTTTTGTTTTGTTTTGTTTTGTCTTTGTGTAACTTCTTTACTTTTCACTTTGCTCTCAACATTGTGAGTGATTGCACTTGAAATCTATTGAGAGGAGAATTCTTGGTGACCTGATGAAATCTGCTATTTCCATTTTTCACCAATACAAAATTATGCATGAATATAAACACACACACACACACACACACACACACACACACACACACACACACATCACTGTATATGAATATTAATTGTACTTTCATTCCTTTTTTTGTTATTCCTGAAAAAAGTCAAAAAAGGAAATAGCAGGTTTCATCAGGAGGCCAAGGTAATATTATGTGAGGGCTACACCACTGACCTTGGGCTTGAGCTTGGGCCTAAAATAAGAAACTAACACATCTATTATACATTTATCAAACCTAAATTAGGAATAAATCCAGCACATGTTCCTAAACTTTGAGAGAAGTCTGAATTAAAGCATGTGTACACACAAACTGATTTGAATTGATTGAAATGATCTTTATATCCCAACAGCAATTAATATCTAATGAGGTCTGAAAGGGGTCCTCTAAAAATCTATTGTCTGTGGCCACTGTAATCCTGTAAAAATGCTGACCAGTCACTGCTTTACAGTCTTTGTGCGTGACCTTACAGTGCACGAATGAATAGTCAGAGCAGAGATTGTGCATGTGGAGGGGGGTTTGTGGCTTTGGAAGGACTTCTGAGGGAATAGGAGGGTTTAGCCTTAGCCCTAAAGAACTGCTACTTTCAAAATTTGCTAACCTTCCAGATTACCAGCCTCAGCTTTAAGTAATGAGGACAACATTTTTCTTGTGTAAAAAAAACCTCTCACAAACACATGCATAGAGGTATTAGAAGATGTATGAAAACACTAACCTTCATACATTCTTGCATTTTCTCTTAGTCATACTGTAACAGTAACACAAAATTTCCTCGCAGATGTTCCAAAAAAAAAAAAAGAAAGAAAGAAAGAAAGAATGATTAGTGGTGCACTTTACTTGAGGCAAGCCTTGAGATGAACTGCAGTAGGGCCTATGGAGGCTGAAGGACTGAAGCGAATGGTAATGGCGTCTCCAGAGCTGTTGGCTGCAGTTAAAGACCTGGCTGTGAACGGCAGGGACAGAGAGCAGATTTCACTCTTCAACACAAGCTCTCTCAGCCAGATCGAGAGTGTGAGTTGCTGCCAGGTTCTCATCACAGCCAGCCTGGCCACATTCACTGTGAAAAGCCGTTTTTGTTTGTTGTGTCACTTCGCTGCTCAAAAAAAATCAAGATGGGTTTTGTGTGTGTGTGTGTGTGTGTGTGTGTGTATGAAGGAGGGGCAGGTGTTGGAGGGTCTGCACATGTGCCCACACGGGAAAGGAGCCGTCCATCTCAAGCTGGGCAGGTTCCCCATCATATGGAAATCTTGCACACAACACATGGTTCTCACTGGATACGACAGCCACAACAACAACTTGAAAGACAAATCCAAGCCAAATCCAAGCCTACTGTTCAGCGTCCAGTGCCATGTTGGAATGCTATGGATGGTTTGCAAGGTGTTAAACAGAGATTCAGATCTTCTCTTATGAATTCTTAGGTTGAGCCAAAAAGTCAGAGCAGAAAAATTATACATTGCTCTCCCTCAGAAAGATGAGACATCGCTGCAATATTAAGTACCCTGAAGAAATTCTCAATTGGTTCCTTTAATAATCTCGGTAATATGAGGAAGCAAATCCTTTAATTACTTTTTGTGAGTATATTAATAATTCAGTGAGCCTATTATAGGACGAATTGGAATATACATGGTAACCAAAGTGTTGAGACAGCCATGTCTCTTCTTCAGGTAAGAATTTGCAGGGAAAATATTCTTAATCACTCAGTGATGTCATCAGACAGTGGGGATGTAAAAACCAGTTGGACCGATGTAAAATGCCAAATAGCAAAACTACTAGTAATCCTTGATGATAACAGTATAATTAAACTCATGCTTCTAGCAACCAATTTTTTTTTTTAAAGGCACTTTTGCCTGTCTATGGCCCTCTCAATCTGCCTCCCTTTCCAGACGCTCTAGTATTGCGCACCAGATTGCCAGACCCCCTCTCTCTGCCACACATCAGTACCCAGCCTGCTGCCTGCTCCCTGAAGGACAGACCAACACCTGCTGTTGGCAAGCACTGCCTTCCCTTCCCAGCCTCCCCAACACTGTCTAAGTGAAGCCCGAGTGCTGTGAGGTGACACATGGAAAAGGAACATTGTGGATGGTGTATGGTAGTCACCACTGTGGCCCCTTGGCGTGCTCTGTTCAAATGAACTGGATCTTCATTTATACCACTTCTCTTTCCTCATGATTCCCTTTTTTTGTTTATGGTTTTACTTTCTGGGCTGCTTACTCATATTGATATGCATTCCCTAAACAGGAAAAGATATGGGAAACATAAATAAAAATGCATGCATTTAATCACGTAGGCAAAGAAGCTAGTGAGGCCTCACTATCACAGTTCCCTGGATTCCCGTTTCAAAAACGAAACTCTACAAATGCGAGACATTATGCCACTTAAAATACAGTAATTAAAGCTTTTCAGAGTTGAATTACAAAAACATGTACAGTACATGGGTGGTTGGTGATTAGCATGTCTGCCTCACAGCAAGAAGGTCCTGGCATCACTTCCTGGGCTCGGTGAGGGTATTTGTGTAGAGTTCGCATGTTCTCCCTATGCTTGTGTGAACCTCCTTTAGGTACTCTGGTTTCCTCCCACAGTTCAAAGACATGCACATTCCAAATTGCCCCTTGTTGTGACTGAGAATGGTTGTGTGTGTTTATTAAGCCTGCACTGGATTGGTGAGCTGTTCCCGGTGTACCCCGCCTTTGTCCAGAGTCAGCTGAGAGAGGCTCCAGCCTTCCCGTGTCCCTAGCTGAATTAAGCAATTTGGCAAATGAATGAATGAATGAATGTACTTTACATGTCATACCTACTCTATTTAATTACCTACTACAAAGTCTAGTTCTTTCCATCTTTGAAACATACAGTATTTACTTACTTTCAATAACTGCTTTATTCTTGCCAGGATAGATCCACATCCTTTGCTGTGAGTACTGGTTATGTAGCATGATTACACCCTGAATGGGATTTCCGTGCATCATATGGCATCAAACACACTCATTTATACACTCATTCACACAATGGGCAATTCACCTAGTGGCACATTTGTTAGAGGGTGCAAGGAAACTGAAACAATAAGAAGAAATTCACATGAACATTGGGAAAACATGTGAAACTCCACACAGGCATTCATCCAATGGTAGACCCAGGACCCCGTATCAGTGAGATGGCATAAGCAACCCGCTGCACTACTGCACCATCACATGTGCACAGTGTAAGTGCTGAGAGTGTATTTTTATTACACAGAACCTAAACACACAGGTTTGAAAACATTAAGTATCCAATAAGGGAATCCTCTATATAATAGTTGTTTATGTGACTTTATTTATTTATGTTTATATCACTTTCTCAGACATACATTCATACAAATTGGTATGATCAATACATTTTGGTGAAGATATGGCGTTTTATCGAGAAGTATGAAAGGAAACACTGACTCATTTGTATAGATCAAATGCAAATGTCTTGTAGACATGTAGCTAAATTAGATTACTGTTAAGAATAGGAACACAAATAAAAGGATTCTGTGTCCCACATAATATGGAAATAGAACATAAATAGGAAATCATTTACATTTTGTTCATCTCTGTTCCTGAGGCTGTATATTCAAAAAGGCCACTGAGCTCTGATTAAAAGTACCAGCTGGGTTATGGTAATTTCAAGCCTGAAATTACCATGTTCAGTGTAAGAGAGTCCTTTGGATTTAAGTAATGTAAGTTATAGAATGAGAGAAGCCTAAATGCACTTCAGGCCATCATCTTTAAACAATCATAACTTTCCTGTCTTCCTAAAACTATATGATAAAGACAAAAACCATTAAACATACATTCATTCATTCATTCACCGAACCACTAAATCTTACTATGGTCAAGGGCAGGCTGGAACCTATTTCAGTTGACTCTGGGTGAAGGAGGAGTACACCCTGAACAGTTTGCCAGACCATCGCAGGGCCATCACTTAGACAAGCATTCACACATAGACTCACACATAGGGACAATTTGGAACCGCCAATGAAGCCTAATGCGGATGTCTTTGGAATGTGGGAGGAAGAGTATGCAGAGGAAACCTACGCAAGCACATGGATTTTTATCTAGTTATTTACATTTTTGATTTTGATATACTATATTAATCCCACAAGGGAAATTTGGCTCTACATTTAACACATTAAAAGTGAGCATACACACACTCAGAGCAGTGGGCAGCCACATTCCAGCACCCAGGGAGCATTTGGGGATTAGGTGCCTTGCTTAAGGAAACATCAGCCATGAAGGTGGAGGAGGGGAAGGATGCTGCTCACTTCACCCAACACCACATATTTTTTTCTGGTGACTGGGAAATCGAACCAGCAACCTTTTGGTCCAAAACTTGCTTTGATAACCATTAGAGCCCAAACATGCAAATTCCACACGAATGCTTACATTGAGCCCTGGACTTGAACCCAGGACCTTCTTGTTATGCGGTGGACCTGCTAACCACTACACCACCATATCAGCCAGAACACTATAAATCTATTAGTAAATATTACATTAACTACTGTATTATCTAAACCTGAAATGTAACACAAACCACTAAAACTAGAAGGCTGATGGAAAAGACTATTAAAAAAAAATTACAGTATAGCAAGTGACAATATATTGAATATAGTCAAATATATTGAGCATTTTATTTTGTAACTTAAGGTTACAATAAACCAAATCTATAAAGCAAAACCTATTCAAGATTTTTTAAAAAACTTAAAATAGTTGTAGTCCTGTTTTATACTCTATATGTCAAATAATTCTTTCTGATTTATGCAAAATTATCTAGCAGTTAAAAATGAGCAAACGGCAGTTACAGTCTTATATTTGATGTATACCATTCTTATAAGAAATATTGGATATATTGAAGATATTGTCACTTGATAAGATATTATTTCCAGTGAAAAATTAGGCATTTGTTGATTAGGAGCAGGTAACATTGTTTCTGGTATTCAGTTAATAGAGTTAACATGACTCATTTGACAAGCCTCTTTAATCATCTCATTTAACCACTTATTACCCAGCAGCTGTCTGAACACACCCAGGAACAGCAGCGTCACTTCTGAGACTGCTCATAACGATAATGCTGATTCAGCTCCTTCACTTCCGTTACATGCTCAGCATCTCATGTGT
The DNA here is from genome assembly GCA_030014195.1 of Neosilurus mollespiculum. NCBI lineage: Eukaryota > Metazoa > Chordata > Actinopteri > Siluriformes > Plotosidae > Neosilurus > Neosilurus mollespiculum. The sequence continues at coordinate 25,486,836 of JAQMYF010000002.1, read as the reverse complement.
ATATAATTTCCTGTTATTTAGCTATTTGCTGTAAAAGTCAGCATAATGAAGTTATGAGAACAATCTTGATATAATATTTTAAAAGCAGTAAATAATGCACCTCCTGTGACACAGTCAGTGTCTTTTGTTTCAGCAATCATCATTAATCTATTAATCATGCATTTTAGCATTCTAATAGTGCCACAAACAAGCAAGCAGAAAAATAAATGACAATCAATTTTAGTTGAGATGAATGTGATAAAACAAATATGGACAATATTGAAGTGTCTGGTGCCAACAGTCTGATAGGCAGGGTTTTGTTTTACTGTTTTACTCCAGAGCACTTCATGGCTTATACCAGTAGTCCTTATGCAAGTAGTCCAGAGTGCTCATCAGTGGCCAAATTCCAGCTTCCATTTTAACCCACTGTTTTACACAATGGATTGCATATGTGACACCCCCGAGTCAACATTGCTTGAATATTTAGCAAAAAACATTTAAGTCATTCAAGTAGAGTTTTGAGAAAATAATTAATATATTAATATCTCCATTATATTGATATCATCTAGCATTCTCTTTACAAACCTGTTTCACATCAGACTTCTTGTTAAATCATGTATTCTTCCAGTTGGGACAGTTTTTAACCAGTTAACCATTTGGATCAGGTTACAGCTGGATGCCATTTAAGCTGCAAGTGATGCCATGCAGTAGTTAAATAGATTACTCTTGCAGTTCCTGCGATGGACTGGCGAGCTGTCCAGGGTGAAATCTGCCCTCGCCCTGAGTCGGCTGAGATGGGCGCCAGCCTCCCCGCGACCCTAATTAGGATTAAGCGGCTCAGAAAATGAATGAATGAATGAATTTTCATGTCTGCTTTGGTAAAGAATATAAAAGCCACTCTCGCAATTCAATTCACATTCAAATCTCGGGGCACTTGTACTTAAATGCTTATTGTCACAAATCTCAAGGTCACACATTCGTTAGGTTTTGACCTCATGTCGCTAAACAGTACAGAAAAAAACAGAAATTACCAGAATAATAAATTTGATGGGCCTAGAGATTTGCTAGGGGTTTGCTCACCAACCCTCAATAGACTGCTGAACACTTGTTGACTTATTAGGTTTTACCAGGACAAAAATATCTGTATTGTTAAATTTACATACAATTGTTAAATTCACATACATCATAGGGTAGAAGAACCTAGCAAGTCTATTTAACACGTAAGCCCAATATCTCCAAGTTTTGGACTTACTAGGTTTTTACTTACCACTCAAGACATGTACAGACACACATAAAACTGCATATCACTGTCTAATTTGGGTTATTGTGTTTCTATATTGGGAATTGGTGTAGTGCTTCCCCAGTTAACCCATCATTTTTATGCAACAGTTAGCACCTAAATGAGGTGAATATGAAACAATAATTATTTACTTATAATTACAGCATATTTAAGGATCTTTCAATAGGGTAAATTATTTAACATTGCAAGGAGCCCTCTTCTATTTATTATATATATATTTAGCTCTACTTCGACGTATCGAGCACTGTTCTACGGAAAATAGACTCAAGATTTTATATATAACTATATATATATATATATATATGTCTCATCTTGAACATCCTGATTCTCAGAACAGTAGTGCAGGCTGCACAAGGCCAGCGTGAATGCCAGACTGCACTGCTTGTACTTTAATCTGCACTTACTGGGAAAGGGAGTGTATGGACAAGGCTGCCAAGCACAGGGTGTGCTGCAGATGGCAATGATAGCATATTCTGTTTCTGGCTTTTGCTCTTGCTCTATCCTGCATTTATTTATATGCATGGATGTGGAGTGGATACGATCACCGCTTCTTTTTTTAATATTTCTTTTGTGTGTGTGTGTGTGTGTGTGTGTGTGTGTGTGTGCGTGTGTGTGTGTGTGTTCTTCAATACAGCATTATTTAAAATGGGAAGAATTAAGATCAAATGACTCAAATCACAATAGTCTTTTTATATACTGTTCTCATAGCATTTCGCCATATATAGGGATAGATAGATAGAAGCCAAAGTAACTGTCATCATGAATTCAGTGTTTGTTTGGAACTAGCAGAAACATTACTATCTTCCTCCATACCTTTTAGTCAAACATAGAAAAATTATGTAAAGCAGAGTGTGTATTGACTATGTAAAATTTGCACAAATGTAAAATGCCTGAAGCAGATTAGAATCAGAATAATATATGCGGATGGCAGTTTAGCACAAAGGACTTGCTGATTTTCACATGCTTGCACAGGGGTTGAAGCTTTAGCCCTGAGATGGACATCTGCTCAGCTTTGTTGAACATATGTTTCCATTGCAGTTTAAAATGTAAAACACAAAAAAAAAACCATCAACAAAAAAAAGTAATGTCTATTCAATTTGAGACAAAATCCCCACTTCTTTGTAAATATAATTTGTGCAAAAAGAAAGATTATATTAAAAATGCTTTTCAAATAATGTCTAGGTAATAGATAGTTAATTGAAAAATAAAGTTTTATGTAGTGATACCATTAACTGAAAAATATATGCATTCACAAAAATAAATGAACTCTCTTTCAGTTGTTATGCAATTTCATCTCTATTGCTGTATTCATCTATTATCACTAACACAGTTAACACATGGATGTGATTAACAGTGGCAGAAGGCATGAGAGCATTGAGCCTTACTGTAGGCAGATTAAATTAATTATGTTAAGCAGTGATACAAAATTATGGCTGCAGAAAATTTTTTTCTATGATCAAAATTTTGGCCAAACAATCAGAATTATTGTGGAAACAGAGAACCATAAACCACATAGCCTAGAGAAACCTTTACTTTTTTAGGTTTTCTGACATGAACAGCACAAGCAAAAAATTCCAAAGACAATGTAACTATAAATGAAGCCTTAAAGCCTATAAAAGATTATAAATCCGTCATCCTTACTTCATGAATTATTGAATTGTATGTTCCCAATACATCTCACTGTGGGGGTTAAATTATCAATTGGCTGTTTTGCAAAAGATCTTTGTAAAAAGTCACCAGTCCTGTTTGACTTTCGTATCTATGTCATATCTATGTTTTTTTTTAGTTTTGACTTTCTCTTATTTATCTGATCACACTTGAGCTTCAGGAAAGGCCAAAATGGCTTTGTCTTCTCAACTGATAATGATTGTTTTCATTTGACCATAATTTATTTCTCCTCTCATTACAGCTTAGTTCTGCAAAAATAAACCTCCCAACTGTTTATAGCATCCTTAATGTAAGATCTTACAAATCCTTGATGCCAATCTTCATTATAATAATTCTGCGATTCATCTTATTTTTAATTATCCGTTGTGTTGTACTTGTTTCTGTCCAGTGCTGACCTTGCCTATTTCATCAGAAGTATGATAATTGTTTTGCAATTAAGTTTTAAATTGCTATCAGGCAGTGTTTAACTGTTTATACAAACTTGGGCTTTATTGTTTTATTTTATTTTTGACAGTGGAGAAGCTGGCTGCTTGATGTCCCGACAAGTCCTCATGTCTGTGTATCCTTCTGACACTACATGCTGTCATAGCTAGTCTCACATGGGAAAAATCCAGTAACATAGAAACAAAGATAGTTATTGGAATCCCTAAGAACAGTTTGCACTCATGTCATTATTACTGAACAATTAATAACATAATTTCCATTCAGTAGACTTTAAGATAAACTATAATAAATTGAAATGACCCCGATGTTCATACTCACACAGCTTACAAAGCTCAAATGTTTCTGATAACACAATTACACATGTTGACAATATAGTATATAGTTGTAAAAGATCAGTTTTAAACTGCACTTTATTGTGTTAGCCAGATGATGATGGCTTCCCTTTGAGAAGTTCCTCTCAAGGTTTCTTCCTTATGACATCTCAGTGAGTTTTTTCTTGCCACCATTACCTCTGACTTGCTGATTATGGATAAATTTATATATTTAAGAGTATATTTGGAAGTAATATATTTCTTTTAAGCGGAATTGTGTCCACTGATTAAAAATAAATAACAACAACAACAACAACAACAACAACAACAACAATAATAATAATAATAATTATTATTATTATTATTATTATTATTACCCCCAGGGCTGCTAACTGGGTTATCAAATGCCGGCCATGCCTCTCACTGTCTATGGTGAGCGACATGTAAAAGAACCATTGCTGATTTTCGACAAGAGTAGGTTGCATAGAAGTCAGCGTGTTCCTGCCCTGCTATAGCTTGGCTGGCGAGCTGTCCAGGGTGTACTCTGCCCGTGCCCAGAGTCGGCTGAGATGGGCGCCAGCCTCCCCGCGACCCTAATTAGAATTAAGCGGTTCAGAAAATGAAATGAAAGGAATTATTATTATTATTATTATTGTTTCTGTTTTATGAAATATTGCTTTGTTGAATTGTCTGAAAACATACCTCATGTGAACATCAAAAGTTTTACCATTTCTCTTTATTAGTTTGCTTTCAAATTACAAATTGTGCGTTAAGTATGTTAATGGAAACCTGCCTAGACTAAAATGTGGGTTTTATACCAGGTTTTCCAGCATTCTGGAAGGTGAACTGGTTATGCTAAACTGCACTTTGGTAGAAATGTGTGGGGCTGCACAGTGGCATAGTGGTTAGCACGTCCACCTCATTGCAAGAAGGTCCTGGGTTTGAGCCGTGGTCTAAGCAAGGGGAATTCGGTGTGAAGTCTGCATGTTTTGCCTGTGCTTACATACGTTTCCTCCAGTGGAATTACTCCAGTTTCCTCCCACAGTCCAAAGACATGCACATTAGGCTAATAAGCTGTTCCAAATTGCCCTTAGATGCGATTTGTGAGGGTGAATCGTTGTTTGGCCCTGTGATGGACTAGCAAGCTGTTCAGGGTGTACTTTGCCTGAGCCCAGTGTCAGCGGAGACAGGCTCGAGGCTCCAGGCTCCCCGTGATAACTTGCAGCTCATATATTCTATGAATGTTCCACAATAATAAAAGCTCCAATAAATAGCTATCATTGCACACCTAATATTTGAATAGACAATAAAAACAAATTGAGCCTTGTGTGTATATATATATATATATATATATATATGTGTGTGTGTGTGTGTGTGTGTGTGTGTGTGTAGCATTCCTGTTGCAGTCAGTTTTATAAACTATAAATTCCTAAGTTTTGAGTCACTAATTAATTTATCAGTGCACTTCAAGCGCGTGCAATGTTTTGTTTTGTTTTTCTGTCCAATTCAGCCGAGAGTATGTTGCTAGACAGGATACAGGTAAATATTTCTCAATAGAAAAGCAAACAACTCCAGATAAAAACATATTCTAGTACGTGTGGTGAAAATAAACCGTAAAGTCGGCTTCAAATTTGACTGTAAATATATTTCTCTGAGATAAATTGGAGAAGAACCGTTTGAAGGAAGCCTCTCCGGTGTAAACAGAATTAGCAGCTTCCCCCTGAACCCGGAAGCTAAGTGAAGGAAACACAGCTAATTCTTTATTAAGTTAAAACTACAACAACAACAACAACAACTGTTTTCTCTCTGCAGTTTAATACCTTTTAACGTTACAACAATAATTATCGACGTTATGACCTTTATTTAAACGTAACAACTCATTTTTAGAAATTTTGCTGACTAATTAGCTAACTTAATATCATTATGTAGCCTAGATATATTGTTATCAATACAACATGATTCTGGTCATTTGTATGCCCTTTAGGTTTATTAAATGACCTTAAAAAAAAAAAAATAATAATTAAAATACCTCAATGTACAACCGCGGTAAGCAAACGAGTCGGCTCTGAGTCGGTTCTGAGTCGGTTCTTTTCGATGAACGTTGAACGCACGTGATTGCGTCAGGTTTCTATTGTGGTGGAATTTGAATAGATTGTTTGCATGTTCCCAAACTGCCCACTGTTCAGCATCTAAGATGTGGTGCGGTTATTGAGGTTGACGTCCAGTTTAAATTAAACGGACAATGAACCGTTTGGGATGTCAGAGTGTCGACTCCCATCAGAGTAATTCAAACACTATTCACTCAACACTGGAGGTTTTCCACCTGAGTCAGATGTATTTTGCATTCAGTATTAGTTAATGTTTTTTTCTGCTTAATTCATTTCTGGTTAAGATTTACACCCCAGTCCCCATATAATGCATGTGTTCTTATAATTATTTACAATTAACTAGGGAAGAGGCACGGTGGCGTAAACCTCAGCAAGAAGGTACAGGAGTCCCAGGCTTGGCGAGGGCTTTTCTATGCGGAGTGTGAATGTTCTCCTTGTGTTCGTGTGGGTTTTCTCTGGGTACTCCAGTTTCCTCCCACAGTCCAAAGACATGCATATGAAGCATGTTGTTGTGAGTGTTGATCCTGCGATGGACTAGCTGTTCAGGCTGTACCCTGCCATTGTCCAGAGTCGGCTGAGCCTAATAGGATAAAGCGGTCCGGCAAATGATCGAATTAAGTAATTAATTTATTATCTAGGGTTTCTTGCAGTTTTTGTAACAAATGTCATTTAGAGTTTATTTTTCAAAAAATCTGGTAGTTTTAACATTATCTATCTTGTTGGGAGCTGATCAGGATGGGGGTGAGCTGATCAGGTATCAGTGTACCCGCCTTCGCCCAGGGTCAGCTGAGATAGATTTAAGCCTTTTCCCATGAACCTAGTAGAAATAAGCATCTCAACAAGTAAATAAATACTTTTTGTTCAAGGAAGAGCTTCACAATCTCTTAAAGGTTTGCACCAGGGCAATAATTTAATTTGTATTATCAGTCTGTTAATATACAGTTTATATGTATGTATGCCCTGCGATGGCCTGGCGAGCTGTCCATGGTGTACTCTGCCCTCGCCCGGAGTCGGCTGAGATGGGCGCAACCCTAATTAGGATTAAGCGGTTCAGAAAAATGAATGAATGAATGAATGAATATGTATGTATACATTTTTTTAAAAAATATGTATAATGCATTTATAAACAGTTTATGTATTCATGGCATACATATTTTAGCTAAAAGAATTCATGAATATGAAATCACCAATGTGCAACCCAATCAAGGAATCCATCAGCTTTGTTGAACATATGTTTCAACGTCCATCAAGAAATGTCTACTAGAATATCAAATACAATGCCGCACTGAAAGGAACACTCCGTAGTGTGTGCAACTGCCATTCTGTAGTGCAGTACATCTCCTTCACACAGAGTAAATGAGATTACTGATTGAGGCTTGGGGAGTGTTGTCCCATTCCTCCTTAAGAACTGTGGAGTTCATGAAGATTCCTAGGGACAGGAACATGGGCAGGCATGTGGTTGATTGGCTGTGATGCCAATCTGCTGGAACTGACTTCTATGTTTGCTTATTGCTGAAGAATGAACAGTTACAGCTGCAGCAATTTGATGATTTGGCGTGCCAGCTTGCAACATGCCAATTGCCCTCTCCCTGTCAACTTGTTTTGTCTGTGGCATGTGATGTGTGACAAATTTAGAGGATTTAGGGTGGCCTTTTATTGTCCTCAACATAAGGTATTTTTCACAGCATTGTTTCAGCTGGCCACACCTGTCCGGATTATCTTGTATGGGATTTACTCATTACTTAGCAGATGTAAACAGTTTTCTTTGTAAATTTCAAACCCCAGGCGTCACAAGGGCTCAGTGCTTAGCGCTGTCACCTCACAGGGAGAAGGTTCTGGGTTGTCACGGGCCTTTGTGTGTAAGAGTTAGTATGTTTTGTCTGTGCGTGTGTGGATTTCCTCTGGGTACTCCGGTTTCTTCCCACAGTCAAAAGACATATAGGTCAACTGGTTACTCTACATTGCCCATGGGGTGAATGTAAATGTGAATGCTTCTTTGTCTCTGTGTTAGCCCTGCAATAGATTAATGACCCGTTCAGTATGTACCGCAACTCACCCAAAAGAAAAAAGTACTGAAAATTGTATATATACTGTACTGTATACTCTCTTTTCTCTACAAAATACCTTCCTGTATTCATACATAATTTCAAGTTTATTGTCACTGATTGTTTGGAGAGGTCAGAGGCCTGTAATTGGCTGTCTTTTTTAAAGACATTGTGAATTAAGCCTGTAGTCTTCATAAACTAATATGGTCTAATAAACTGTCCAATTTAACACTTTATAGGCTTACCATAGCACTGTCTACTGCTTGAGTTTACTGCAGAAAGGTTTATTTTAAATGCTGTTAAAACATGCACATAATTACTGGTGCTGGACCAAAGAAACCAAATTCTGTTAAAGTACTGGTACAAGAGTCACACAGTAAAGATTTTTTCATTAAAAAAATTATAAGATATTTTCATTTGAAATGTAGTTCAATAAGAATTAAAAAGTATGATTTAAAATGTATATTTTTTTATTTAATTCTTTAAAAAATTATTTAAAGTATTTAAATTATTCAGTTAATGTGCATAATAATGTTAATATGTTAATATGGCCTATAATAACTATTTTGTGATTTTTTTTTTCAATATAAATATAAATACTGTCTATATTTCATATATTCATGTCAATTTCATATATTCATGCCGATCATTTTTCATCTCT
>JAQMYF010000002.1:25397851-25418328 GCA_030014195.1 Neosilurus mollespiculum | reverse complement strand
ATATATACACAATTTGTGTTTGTGAGCTCAGTTGTTGGTTTGTAAAATTTCAATATGTTTTTAAAAATTTTTTAGAGTACATAGAATGTTTCAGCTTAGTAGGTCAAGGTTGGTGTGGCAGTTTTAATCTAAAGTTTTTCAGGGATTGGTGTAGAGTGGGAAAAGGAGGACAAGAAAGAGAGAGTAATAGCAAATGTTGACCAAATTATTTCACGTGATAAATATAAACCATCCTTGCTAGAGTTAAAGCAGTGGAATGTAAGAATGCAAGTGTTATGTAACGGATTAGAAATTAGCAATTGGTTTAGTACAAAGTCCTGACCGAGTTATATTAAATATGAAGTGGGTCACATTTCTACTATGTGAGCTTTACTGAAGTCTGGATCCTGGCTACGACTCTGACTGCTTTACTACTAAAAAAGGGACAGTTTAAAATAGAAACTGTTAAGTACTGCTTATTCGTTCATTATTAGTGGGAAACCCTGTAGAGTTTCACGTGTTTACTGAAGCAGATTTGCATTCGTTTGTGTCTGTTTTCACTCATGCTTACACAATGGAAGGATGCTGCTGATTTAAAATGATAACAAGGGACCTATGGGTATGTTTACTGGGAAGCTGATATAATTATTTTTATATTTACCTTATCCGACCTGTGAGCGGTTTGCAGCAAAGGAGTTAACCTCAATGATGTGTTCCTCAAGCTCAAGCTTTGTCACTGCTTATAAGTTAAAAAGTTGAACATTTCTGCTAGTGCAGGGCTAGTGCCTGAAATAAGAAAGGTTTTTGTGAGTAAAGGGCTTAACCGTAATGAAAATGAAATGCACAAAATGTATTTTCGGTAGTCTTGTTTCTGCAGTAGCAGAGAGACACAAGTGTATCTGTACGTCGTGGCCTGTATTGAGTTGCAGCCGTTTTGTGTTTCCTTTCTTTCCACAGGCAGAGGAATAATAATAATTTGGATCTATTTAAGGCTATTGTGGGATGAACCACAGGCTTTGTTGTGGTTACTGCAGTACACATTGTGGGAAGGGACCCCCTGCCCTCACTCCGCTTCACTCTGTCTCTCATTCTCTCCTTCCTACTTGCCACCAACCAGCATGGTTACTGCAAAAACCACCATGCCATCATAGTGCTTCACCCACACAAAACACACACACACACACACACACACACACACACACGTTTGTCTTAATATCCTTCCGAGGACCTTCCATTGTTATGATAATTTATGGAGCTAATAATGCAAATCAAACCTCAGTAACCAGAAAGGAACCTTTTAATTCTTTTAGATTTTTAAGGAAAAAAGAAAAAACAGCCAGACACATACTCACCCGCATGTATTCAAACACTGCAGTTCATTACATATGAGCTCAGGTTCATTCATAAAAATAAATCTGATGTGAGCCCAGTGCAGTGAGTGCTCTGTTTGCATCAAGCTCTTTTCTGGCACATGCCCAGTGTTAAAGAACTGTCCACGATCAAATGATAGGATTCATTGACGCCGCTTTTAATATCAGTGATATGCCCCACCACCCCCACCCCCTTAGCTCCCCTCAACCTGTTTGAAACACTTTTCCTACAACATGATTTGATTAAATGAAGCAGATAAGGTTCTAGTGGAGAGGAAATTGTTGTAAGTTTCAGGCGAACAGCGTGTGCCTTTACTGGATGAATTTCTCATAAGCCTGATTGCATGGCAAATTCGTGTAATCTGTTTAATGCCTATTGTCAGTGCTGATCTTGCTCTGCAGATTTGGACCACATTCTCTGGCTCCAGTCGAAGGGCTTTATACGTCAACCATCACAAGACAAAAAAACTGCTGAGGTTTTTTTTTTCTGCATCACTTTTAGACCACTTTTCGTGATTACACACACATAGCTCACACACAGATGCTTCTTTCTTTTTCTTTCTTTCTTTCTTTCTTTCATTCTTTTTTCTTTCTTTCCTTCTTCCTTACTTTCTTGCTTGCCTTTTTTCTTTTTTTTTTTTTTTAGGTTTCCACACTAATTTTTTTTCTCCTGCTCCTGCATGTGCACCCCATTAAGGGAGGAGCCAGCTGAGTAGGAGTCCTTTATGAATGTCTGTATGGTGAGGAGTGATGAGTCAGTGTCCAGTGCTGTGAAGTGAGAGGAGGTGTGTACCTGCACTGTAGGTCTCACTACCATCCCCATGTGCGGCAATCTTTCGCTAATTAGTTCTGTATTATCTCCTCAGTCGCCCCAGCACTCGGACACTGAGAGAGAAATAGACCCACATTGCAGGATCACAGGGAGCAGAGTACCTTCTATTATTCTATTATAATTTCTCTCCTTACATATATTCATACTCATTCAAATTGCAAACTGATCTTGATAAAATTATGCATGTTAAAATTTTATTCGTAGTTGCTTGTTAAATTGATGAAGCAACAAGGGCAGAGAGAGAGCTTCAGTCTACGCCGTAGCCATGACAGTAATCTTATAACAGCCTGTTAATATGTGTGAGAAGACAACTTGAAAGGTAACTAAAAAAAATATAGAGTTTTTGTTCTTATAGTGTCATTCCATGAATTAGAAAACCAAATATATCTGGGTTAGCAACTACATACCTCTAGGAATATAAACAAGATACTGTTTTTAGTGAAGAGGACACTTTTCAAAACGTGCATGCCGTGAGTGATCTGATCCACTTTATCCTCTCCTGATATTATCGCTAATCAGAGTCATTCAGTCCATCTAACCGAGATCACTAAGAGTCTTCTATCAGCTCCGAGTGTTCTAGTCTCTCACCAGACCTCTCATCCATTTCAGGACAGCAGCTTTGACTAACTTGTGAGAATTGAGCCTTTGTGCTCACATGCCATTCAACAAGAGTGCCATTGTCTTAAGGCCTGCTAGCAAGAGATGCATTGCTGAGCCTTTATTTCAATAAACTTTGATTGTATTAGGGCTTGCTCAAGACTTCACTTGAATAGTTTGTCATGTGATGTTGTGTCCCAGACCAGTTAAACACTTTGCAACAACCCTAGTGAGAATGATCCTACTTTATTATCTGTTTTCAATCAGGTATTTTTTTTTCTACCCATGTAATCTGTTCATAAAGACTCCAGCACATAAACAATCATGTTTGCGTCTAATATTTCTCTCCTCGTCCCTACCAGGCCAGAAACTCAAAATGTCCTTCTGCATTTTCCCCATGGCTTGCTCAGATGGATTGATCTGTAACATGCACATCATTGCCTTTTCTCTGTTATATCAATGATTTCTGTCACGTGAGTTCTAGCCTGATGCCTGATGCTGTTGTCTCTTACTCAGTACATTGTTCTGCCCTGTTTATTACGTAAGCACTGTACATACTGGTTAGTCTTGCACACAATCTGTGATTTGAAGTTCAGCAAGAGGGATATATCAATTTTAATACAGCATATGCATATTTTAAATCCTATATCAGTAGCCCTAATATCATGAAAGGCATTTTCTGTCTGGGCACTATTGTGTGGTAGAGTCATTTTGGACGAGAGTATAAAAGAGAGCACATGAAGCGGGACAGCTGTGGCTGTCTGCAGGGGAAAGTTGCTACAGATGGTGAAAGAAGTGAAAAATAAACTACCGTATGGCTGGTGGAATATAAAAGAAAAACTGGGGTTTGGTATTGAAGAAGACCTTCTCACATTCCGTATCTTCGTCTCTGTGTACGTCTGTTTGTGATTGGTCCTATAATAAGGAATATGTTAACTCATTTGCTTCTCTGTCCTCACAGCCTTTATTCCCATCTGCTCATCTTCTCTCAACAGATTTATTCCTCTGTGGTGTAACTGACATGTGCTTGTTTTTCAAATTCCTTTCAACATAATTAAATTTCATGACCTTTATATTTGCATTAGCAATACTGACACATTTATGTAAGACGTAAAATATCTCACTTGTTGGATCATTATTTAGACATAATATTGATTAAGTAGCTTATGCTTGTTTTATTAATAAACAGCATTTCATACTACAACAGGTTTTTTCCCCTGTACCCAGCAGCTTAGCTAGTTAAAATGGAGGTCCCTCAACCTGCAGCTTCTTGAGCTTTCACTTCCTGGTTACTCCGGTAACCTTTTCTGCTACTGAGCAATGAAGAGCTGACCTGCGCCTCTTTGTGATGTGCAGGGGGTATATTCGCATCCCAGCAAGAAAACTCTTTAGATCTCTTTGTCCAGCGTATGAAGCTGTCGAACGTATCAGTCTTATTTGGCCGCAGCAGTTACGCAGCGAGCGAAGTTATACGCATTCTGGATTTAATTAAACCAGTGTTCATTTCAGCGCTTCAGCGTTAGTGAGTTGAGATTGGAGCAACGCTTTGCATACGTTATGAAACGATCCAACCTTTCTGGGCTCCCTCCAGATGGTGGCTACTACAAAGCATCCATTTGCTAACAAAATGTTTGCTCTTTAAGCAAGGTTACTTGTCATCTTTGTTAGTTTCTTTTGTTTTCCTAGTGTTTACTTTTTTTGTCAGATGTTGTTTTTAATAATTAAAATGGGTGAGGGTGGTGGTGGGGTTGCAGGCTAAGTGTGGAACTGACTTTAAATTATTGAACTATTTATCCCCAGAAATGCCCTCAGCCCCTCCATCTGTCTGCGTTGGAGAAATATAAATAAATAAGTTAATATGGATATTAAGGCTATGTTGGTCCAGGCCTGGGCACTGCTGTTGCCACAATACCACAGTTCTGTGTCAATTGGTTCTGTAGCAGTCATAGATCTGCTTGAAGACAGCACATGTGCTTTTTACTTACAAAATCATTTTTAAAGAAGCTTTTAATGCTTGAATGTATTTTTAAAGAATAATATTGTAACAGTAAGAGATTAAATTGTTACCGGTGCTATTGGGTCTCAAGTATGACAACGTAATTGATAATTGCCTACAACATAATTGATTAGGATGGTGAAAAAAGGATCAGTGTGGATCACTGTTTAATTAACCAAAACAGAAAGGTATTTCAGTGTAAGCTTTGATTTTTAGAAAATAAAACAGTACAGGTCAGTGAAACCGTTGGGGGCAGAAGCAGTAGCTATTGCACCATATAGTGCTGTGCACAAAACTGTACTCAGGCCCAACATTGTTAAAGCAGTTTTAAATAACACACACATGCGCACACACACACACACACACACACACACACACACACACACACACATGCACTCACACACACACACACACACACGCACATTCATACACTCTGTCTCTCTTGCAAACACACATATGCACACACACTCGCTCTCTCCCTCTCTCACAGACACACACACACACTCGCTGTCTCTATCTCTCTCTCTCTCTCTCTCTCTCTCTCTCTATCTCTCTCTCTCTCTCTCTCTCTCTCTCTCTCACACACACACACACACACACACACACAACATGTACACTTCCTACTTACCCTGCAAAAAATATTCTTTTAGCAAGTTCACATATCTTGAATGTGGTTAAAATGATCTAACATTTCCTATTAGAAGATTACAAAACACCAAATGTCTGATTATTAAACTTATTTCTAGACAGAAACCAACTTATTCCAAGAAAACAAAGCATGAAAATTGAAGAGAGAGCCACAGCTCTTCCTTCCACGCAACACCTGATACATCACAGAATTTTGAAAGACTGTGACAAATAATTAAAACCTAAAACACTAATGATTATTAAATGTTATTTTAACATTTAATAATTATTATTAGGTCGACCTGATTGCTTCTTTTTACATTTCATTGCCGGGGCTTGATATTTTTTGATGTAGTAATAAATTATCTGTTGCAGCTTCCTATTTTAATGAGGTTGGTTAAGTTTAGCCTCTTTAGTTATGACTTGTTAAATTTAAAAAAAAAATGACTAGGCCACATCTATGTTAATTAATACAGGTGGTTTTTGTTTAAAGCAAATTCCTTAACAAATTAATTGTAGTTTTATATCAGTTATAATCATTAGATATAGAAAATAGGTCAGTGGCTTAATGAGGTGTTGCTATTTGTGATACTTTTGTCTTAGATTATTTGGCGATAATATTCACATGAATAATTGATCATAAAATATTTGTTACTGAAGCCGTAATTCAAGCAATATGAATGTGTTCTTTATTAAAACTGGTTGCTCAGTTTAAAATCATTTTTTATAAACCTTTGGCATTTTTGGCACTGCCTCTGAAGCATCTGAAGGTCCATGCTGGCCTATTCTTTCTAACCTTTCAATATTATTGAGGCATCAGTCATAAACAGAACAGAAGTTGTTCAGATGCTGGTAGGAGGCGTCACTACACCAGCTGTGAAGTCATCAGAATTCCATTTAAATGGCAGCTTTTTTGTAATCAATACGCTTCCTCCTGTATGGTGCCCCATGAATCTTGAATGAGCCCTGCTTTTTTCTGCTTTTGTGAAAAAGCGCCTTCTTCGTCAGCGGCCATCCTGAGGCTCGCCTATCCCTGCACTTCAACAATAAAACTGTTTTCACAGTCGAAACAAAAGCGACACTTGATTAGCTGTGAACCATCTGGGAACGCAGAGCTGTGTGACGAAGCTAATTGGTTAAATCTGTACAAGAATGGGTGAGAAGCCTCTTCTTGTATGCATGTTTTGAATGAGTGGACTTCTCAGTGAGACCCCAAATCACACGTTGTGCCCCCCCCAAATCCCCTTTGTAACATGGGTTGAGTGATGAGCCCAAGTCTGCTCGCTAGGCTGCAGGGGGAAAAGAGATTCTCCCACGTTTGAGATCTACAGATAGTCCATGGCATTGGATAGATTTGCCACTATTATGAAATATGGAGGGCGGCAGGGTGGTGCAGTAGTTAACACATCCGCCTCACAGCAAGAATGTTCTCCCTGTGCATGTGTGGGTTAACTCCGTGTACTCTGGTTTCCTCCTACAGTCCAAAGACATACACATTAGGCTAACTGGCTGTTGTGTGTGTGTTGGCACTGTGATGGTCTGGTGAGCTGTTCAGGGTGTACCCTGCCTTTGCCCAGAGTTGGCTAAGATAGGCTCCAGCCTCCCCGCAACCCTTATAGGATTAAATGGTTCAGCAAATGGATGGATGGTGAAATATAGAATATTTTTTTGACATTCCTGTGTGGCCATTGGAGATGACGAATAGTACAGAAGCCAAAAATGCTCCTATAACAGATATACTGGTGACTCAAAGCACAGTGGGACCATGAGGGTTAGTTGCGTCCTGTCTTATCAGCAGACTTAAATGTTTAATGATACCATATGTCTGTCTTCTTCTTCTTTTTCTTCCTCTTCTTATCCTCCTTTTCCTCCTCCTCCTTCTTCTTAGCCAAAGTTACAGCATATATCAACCAAAAATGTATTCATTCATTTACAAAGGCTGGTTGTGAGTCAGCTGCACGTGTTAAATATATATACACACAGATTAGGTTAGTATTTCCTGAAGTTTTGCAGGTAGGAGACTTTTCCTGGAAAGCTGCAGCTGCTGTGAAGAAGGTCAAACATTGCCCTCCTATCCATGACTGCAAATAACATGATGCAGGAAGGCCTGCTTTGCCTCACTGCTCTCAAGGGAGTGAATGCACAGTTCAAAGTCAGATGTACTCAGATATGGCAACAATCACTCATAGGACCTCTGTACTGTGTGACCAGTGCAACTGCTTTCTCAGTGTCCTGGCAGGCAAAAATGAGTAACTCCCATTTCCATTCAATTCTTTCTCTGTCTGTATTTCTGCCCTATTCTTAATTTCGCTGCTGTCTTTATCTACAATTCAAACCCATATCATAATTTCAGACATAGATACAATCTGTCTGAAATTAGACCAGATTAGTTAAAGCCTGGTTGTGCAAGAATTGATATTTTTACCACCGATCTCCCCCTACACTTGTGAAATGTAACATATAACGAGAGAGAGAGAGAGAGAGAGAGAGAGAGAATTCCAGTATTCTTAAAATACCATGCTTTAATTTTCAGGCCATATACAGTACCTTGTTTGCTAGATGAATGTGGAGTATGGGTGTAATTGAAGGGACATGATATAGGCACTTGTTTCACATAATATACATTGGGAACTGTAATTTATTACAAACTTCCTGAGTAAAGTTGACAAAGACTGACTAAACGCTTTGGCATGAAATTCATTTATTTATCTGTATGCTAACCTGAGATGGGACCGAGGTTCAATGACCGTTGTCTTACTGAAAAAAGACAGGGATGACAACAATAAGGCTACAGCCTAAGTAAATTTAAATTCAAATTTATTTGTCACGTTCAATTTCATATGCAGTAGAATATGTAGTGAAATGCTTGTTATGACTGTCCTATATTTGAAGAGGAATAAATAACTATCAATATCAAGAAGAAGAAAAAAGAAAAATTACCATAACAATAACTATTAGAAGGACAAGCCAATAGATAAAGGTCGAATATAAATATAAAACATAAAATATAAAATGAAATATAAATGTAGTGACGTATTTTATAAGTAATACGTGTGTAAAGTGTCGGTGCAGTGTGCACACAAGATGTCCAGTGGGTGTGGTTATTGCGTGTGCAGAGTAGTGCAGGGTGTACAGAGAAGAGAAGTGTACAGTCACAATATTTCCTAAATAACATTAGCAGGGATGTACAGCAATCGGCCATAGCATAGCACCACCTCACTAGTCCGTACGCAGCAATCTCCAATGAACGGTGTGTCCTGACACATTTATATCATAGCCAGCATTAGGTCAGCATTCTGATGAAACTAGCTTCTTTTTCAAAATGAGATTCTACGTGGATATAAATTAAGCTAACCATCTGCATCTATTTGAAAAAGCTGGTGGCTCCATCAAGCCATTCACACACTTGTGTATATTTATATCACTGTATGATCATTATTACTACTTTCATTCAGTTTTTTGTCATTCCTGAAAAAGGTCAAAAATGGAGATAGCAGGTTTCATAAGGAGGCTGACGAAAACAGTTTCAGCAGTCTCTGCAACAGTAGCTCTTCTGTGGCATCAGACCAGACATGCTGGCCTTGGACCACCTTTAGTAGGTATTTAGGTTTTTACCACTGCAAACCAGGAACACCTGACAAGATCTGACTCAGATCATTCTATATCCCTGTTCCATACCATTGTGTGTATTGGACCCACTTCATGTATTTTGTATATATGTTTTCACACAAGTGAGTTGCAAGCCATCTGCAGAACAGACATTCATTCACAGTCACATGGGCAATTCAGAGTAGATTACTGATCATGTATTTGTATTGTGTGAAGAAACCCAAGCACTCTGGAGGGAGAACATGCAAACTACACCGATCAGGGAGCTTGAACCCTGGACATTTTTACTGTAAGATGAGAGTGCTAATCACTGTAGCACCATGCCCCCTTAGTGCCAACTCAGACCTTTACACTTGCAAATGTTTTTCTAAGTCTAACACACCAGCTGTAAGAACTGACTGTTTACTTTCTGTCTAATATTGGCTGGTGCCACTGTAACGAGATAAGCAGTGTTATTCACTTCACCTCTCAGTGATAATAATGTTTTTAATGTTGTGGCTGATCGGTTTATACTCTTTTGTCGGACTGTTGGTGTTTACCCGTTGCTGTGAGACAAATTATTACAGCTCGCTACAGCTACTTAGTAGCCCACCAGAAAGAATGCCAGCTCGGCGTCTGTCTTGAAGCCTTTTATCTTTTTTAGCTCTCGCCAATGAGTAAAGCCAGTCCAAGATTTACTATTGTCCAGTCTCTTGCCCAGTCACTCTTTCTTTGTCCCTTCCTGGCTTTCTCTGACAGTGTCTTCTTTGCTTTGCCATGATCTCCATACTGAGAATACTGAGCTAACTTCTTTTTCTAGCTAGCTGAAGGCCTGTACATGTTGACGCGTGATGTGCTGCCGTAAAGCATTGCTCAGTTCTTGCAGAGTTACATAATACTGTACTTGGTATTCTGAGAGGGAATTCAGGATGAAAGCTGTGTCATTCTCCCTGTTACAAGTTAATGTACCTTCAAAAAGACTTTGTAGCTAATATATTAAGGTAAAATCTCTATATCACTGCATTAAACTTTGCAGGTTAGATTAAAAATTGCTAGCTAAAGATAGATAAAGTTTTGGAGGTTCAATATGTGCCTGGAAAGATTTGACATTCTTAGTAAGCTGTCATTTCTGAAAAATTCCACACACTCTGAAATAGTTTGTGATGAGTAAATTAGATAAACTTGTGTGTTTGCTGATGCACTACAGGAAAAGGTTTGTGGTTTATTGACATAATGTATCCTACGTCATACAGCACTGGTAGAAGATTGGATTATGAGACTATCTAATGGGAAACAACTGTGTGTTTAAATGCTATAGATTCTTAATTTTGATATAGTTTCTATCTTGTTAGAAATAATTTTTTTAAAAAGTTGATAAAAAGTTACCATACTAGTTTCATGCAGTACTATATCAAAATTGAAAAAAATGTTGTTAAGAAAAATTTCTGGAATACACTTGATCATATTTACTCACTTAGAAATAACTTTTTAGGCACACCAGAAGCTTTTAGTGCAAATGCACGTTTCATAGTTTTGTTGAAATGTTGGGAGAACCATTCATGAATCCATTAATTCATTCATTTGTCATTTGTCTTAATCCTACTGGGGTCACGGAGAGGTTGGAGCATATCTCAGCCAATTCTGGGCGAAGGCGGTGTACATCCTGAACAGCTCACCAATATATCGCAGGACCAACACACACAGAACCATTCACACTCTCACCCACACACCATACACTAAAGGGGCAATTAAGAATATCCAGTTAGCCTAATGTGTATGTCTTTAGACTGTGGGAGGAAACCAGAGTACCCAGAGGAAACCCACACAAGCACAGGGAGAACTCCACACAGAAACGCCCTTGCCGAGCCTGGGACTCAAACCCAGGACTTTCTTGCTGTGAGGTGAACATACTAACCAATACTCCCCAGTGTATCTGATAAATTTATGGTATAATGGCTGCCATTTACTGGAGGATAAAGTACAGAGTATCACTTTAAATTCAAGAGCATCTTAATTGGGCAGTGATTCTTCTGTGGTTCACCTGATACAATTCACAGAGCCAGAGTATGGAATACTGCGTCACTGTCCAATTACTTACGAAATGCACTGCAACAAAAAGGCCATTCAGCTCCATTAACCTTCCCCTTATGTCCTCAGAATAGATTGATGCTTATTACTCCTTATATGCACAAGACCCTTTATATAATCACATAGACATTCAGTTTTTGCAATGCTGTTATGAATACAAGGAAGATGCAAGCAAGCAAGGGTCAGTCCCTTCACTGTCTATAGTTGTATCCCCCCACACACACACACACACACACACACACACACACACACACACACGCACACATGCACACACAACCAAACGTTGCTGCGTCGCGCCTCATGTCCCGGGTAATCTTCAGGCCCCCACTCTGCGGCTTCTTGCTAATTAAATTCCAGCGCTGTCCATTAGACGGATAGAGTGAGCACAGTGCTGACTCAACACAGGTAGGGCAGCCCGCTGTAATGGCGAGAGGAGCTCAAGTGGCCAAGCAATTCATTTGCCCCCCATTTTACACATTCCTGGGTCACCACAAGCTTTCAAGGGTGGAGACAGAGAGAGAGAGGAGAGGAGAGGAGAGGTAGGAGGAGGGTGAATATGAGTGGATAAAGGAAATATTGGTAATATTTTCAGATGCATTTATTCTGACCCTGCACAGCGCTGTATGTCCTCCAAATGGTTCATGGATCAGGTAAATGTGTCAAGTTGTGACCTTGTTGTCTGACATCTGTTGCTGTTCCATCTTTGCTGTATGTGTTGGAGTTTTACATATGATAAAACCTCTTGCATTAAATCTGAATGGATTGATTTTTTTTCCCCCTGAAAGTTGCAGATATGACGCATCTCCTCTAAGTCCAGTTAAAATACCCATGAGCAGAAGTAGTTATTCATGAAAACCCAACCCAGTCTGTATTACGGTTGGTCAGAGTTTGGATGCAATCCCAGACTGACTTGCTGAATGTTGTAGTGTACTGACTTTGCCAACCTTCAGTTTCAACCACAGTTTCCAGAGTGTTACGCATAAGATAATTTTACGATTTCTTACGTCATTAGTGTTGCTGGTAGCCATTTATGGGTAATTTAAAATGTACTTTTATAAAGAACTTTTTTCCCCTCCATGACTCAATACACGTTTGTCCTGACTGTCAAAATAAAGTGTTAAAATAAATATCACTTATGCAACATTTATTTCTTCTTAGACATTCTGTATTTCTCTTCAGTTTTAATGAAAGATTTTATGGTAAGAAAATGACCGAGCATTCATTGGCCACACACGTGAGAAACAATCGAAAAATTAGAGGGGGGAAAGAAATCCACCAACAACAAAACTTCCCGTTGCCTCCTCGTCTCTCATTACCATGTGAATCGCCATTCATTCATTCATTTATGTTCCATTATATCCTCATGAGTGGCTGTTACTATGGGTTCTGCTCAGCAAGAGCCGCATAGCGAAAACTTCCGCAAAGATTTAACGTCCGGCAGAGAGAGAGAGAAAGAAAGAGAGAGAAAGACACAGGGAGAGGGTGTTCTTTCACGTGTACTCTTATTTCCGTTTAAAAGACGTCCGTTGGACCGAAGTGAAGTGCGGGTAGGTGTGTTAGTGGCCTGCAGGGCACAAGGGAGCTTGGGGAGGCAGGAAGAGTGGAGGAGGAGGGGGGAATGATTAAAGAGAGAGAAGTACAGCTGGCTTCCCCAGCCTCCCATTCCCACACTCTCATTCCAATAGGCTAGTCTGTACTGCTAGATACTAATTCACTATTTGCCTAATTAACATCTCATCTACATAACTTGTTGCACTCCCCTTCCTCCTCTTCCCTTCTTAAAAACAATGCAAGCCCAATGAAGAGGCTTAATACTAAGCGTCTCTGTCGTCAAGATAAAAAGCAGTCTGCACTTTTCACAAACCCTTTTCTTTCGCCAGCAAATTAAAGCAGCCCTTCAGGAACAGGTTTGTACTCTCAGTTAGGGTGCACCGTATCCTAAGATTTGTATATATCAATGGGATGTATGTATGTGAATGGTAAAATAATATAAAAATCACAATATTATTTCATCAGTAATTCCAAATTGACCCTTGGTGTGGATGTGAGTGTGAATGGTTGTGTGTGTTGCCCTGGGATGGTCTGGCGAGCTGTTCAGGGTGTACTCCGCCTTCACCCAGTGTATGCTGAGGTAGGCCTCAGCCTCCCTGTGACACTAAAAGGATTAATCATCTTGGCAAATGAGTGAGTGAGTGAGTGATATGTTTGTGTAAGGTAAACATTACTTTACCACAGTTGGCCAATCGAAAGGAAACACTTCATTGTTGCCATTACTCAGCCGTATCCCTTTCAGGTTAAGTTAGGAGAGTTCACTCATTAGAGAAAACACAATAATGTCTTGCTGCTTCATTCCAGGAACATGTAGCTCATTTGATGTTGCATTTTGTTATTTTACATTTAATGTTACTAGCAAGTATGTACCCTGTTTGTGACTGAAGAAGAATTAAACACAGGAAAATATTCATGAATATTCATGAAAGGGTTAAAATAGAAAGCCAAACAAGGTTGTTAAAGCTAAAAAGCACTTGTGCTTTTTAATGATTTTTTCCCCTTAATTTTATACAGCATAGACGGAAGCAAGACCTAGTCAGTCATGTGGCTATTTTACTTCATCAAAATTTATGTCTTTAGGCAAAATAAAAAGTTTTTTGGTGTTAAAGGTGATAGATTTTTTTTTATACATAAAGCCATAGAAACCATACAGTTACCGCATCCCTAAAACCATGATACATGTTGAACCGTGAGCAAACTGTACGTTACCTCTCTAGTAAACACAGACTAAAAGGAAAAGTGATAACTGAAGTGAAGGCCTCAAACTCCTGTTATGCATTTTCTGTAAATTCCATTCCATTTTCAGTCCATGTCGGTGTTGCGACACAGAACAATCTTATATATAGGTCTAAACAAGTTGGCTTTTATTTGCTATGGCACCACAAAAAGAGGTTTCTGGGGGTCCCCAATTTTATTTATTTATTTATTTATTTTTAAAAATTGTCATCGGATAGAAAAGGTGGCTTTAGCTGATGGGGGAATGCAGTGTGTGAGTGGTGTGTGCTTTGCTGAAAATGTAAACCAGATGTGGAGTCTTCTGTCGCTGGCATTGTGTCATATCCTGCTTGGAAATTGACAAGACCACAGTGCTTTCACTTATGCTCCAGCTCCCGAGGTCTCACATAGATAAGCCTTCTTCAAGCAGCAGGGAAAACACAAACGCATAAATTTAAAAGACCTTAGAATCCCGTATAATCATCGTTCTTGGATGCAGTGCCATGGAGAAGCTTGGATGTGCTTGAGATTATGTATAGTGTGTGTTGTTTGATAGAAACCTGGATATCTATCAAGTTCATGAGACAAATTAACTGGTAAAAATAATTAAATTGAGTTGCGGATTGCATTGTATTACGTTCCACCTCCTGCTACTGTGATTGTATTGTATGAATGCCACTGTAATATTTATACCCTGGAAGTAGAGAACGGATATATTTATTCTTTTCTTGCACAGAGACTTGCACTGCCGGAGGGTTTGTAAATGAAAGAGAGAAGAGAGGGAAGTTTTCTGGTCAGGTCCGTCACTTATATTTGTGCTGGCTGCGTGCACAGAGCCTCCACCACTAAACACATGGATACAAATGCTTGCTCTTCGTCCCGTGTGTCCATCTCTCTCTCCTTTCTCATTTTCCTTTCAGTCCCTGGAATTCAGCACAGGGCAGTTAGCTTAAGGGAGACAGCAAAAAAGAGTGACATTTCTATTTTCTGTGCAGACGTGAAATGACAGGCTTCAGGCTATATGATTACCAATGCTTGTTCTGACCATAGCAGTTTACAAGGAGGAAAAAAGTTTAAAGCGGAGAATAGAGGAGGAGGGGGGATAAAGCAAAAGGGCAATGCATAGCATAGCTAGTTCTGTTCTGTGCTTCTCTCTGCTCCCCTGACAGCTATAACTCAGGCTGCTTTTTGTTTGCTTTTCTCCATGGAGAGATAGCTTTAATTTCTGTAGCATACCTTAGTGGCAGTTGTAAGTTATTACCTTGTCTGCTTGAAACAGCTCCACAGCATCATCTTCCAGGCCCAGTTAGCCACTTACTTACTTTGTTCTTGGCTCTCAAAGCTGAGGCTCGAGCACAGAACGCCTCCACAAGTGTTCTCTAACTTTTATCAGAATTACAAGTCCAGAAATCAGTCAGAAGCCCTTAAACATGTTCACTGGTGTTTACACTATAGTAGGTGACCATGATCCAACTGCAAACCCAGCAAAGCAGCTGTTAAATAGAGCAAGCTGAGGGCTTGCAAAATGACTCTATCATTGATGATAAATGAGTTAAAATAAATCAGTTTTATAAACATGAACCAGATTGACAATCACATGTAGCATCATGTTGGACAAGAGATTAGCTCAGAAATGGAGGAGTTAAAAATTAAAGGAGATAACTTTCCAAAACTGGAAAATTTTTTTTGAGTATGATTAAACAGAAAATTATGCATTAATTCTCATTCATTCATTTATTCATTTGCCAAACTGCTTAATCCTCCTCAGGTTACAGGGAGGCTGGAGCCTATTACAGCCATCTATGGGCGAAGACGGGCACACAATGAACGGTTGGCCAGTGCATAGCAGGGCCAATACACACGACCATTCACACTCACACCTAGGGACGATTTGGAACAGCCAATTAGCCTACTGTGCATGTTTTTGGACTGTGGGACGAAACCGGAGTACCCAGAGGAAACCCACACAAGCACAGAGAGAACATGCAAACTCCACACAGAAATGCCCATGCTGAGACCTTGGACTCGAATGCAGGACCGTCTTGCTGTGAGGTTCACACGCTAACCGTTACGCCACCGTGCCACCCCTTCCATTAATTCTCCCTTTTAATTCAAAACATCTGAGATGGAAGAGATTTTTGGTTTTTGTGATTGATCATTGTTAGCCAACTTCAGGTCTTCAGGATGGATTCCCTGAAGTTCATGTGTATTTGTGCGACGTGTCGCTGCATCCGGAGCAATCAATGGGATGACTGAGCCGATGTGTAATGTGGATGCATGTATTCAGTTATCAGAACAGCATGTGGCATTGATCTGTTTATGGCTACTTTATTCTGGGTGGTAGTCTCCACAAGGAGGATTGTACAGTAAATACTGTTCGACTCTCCAGGGAATCGCACACGCAAGTGCTTTTCGCCCTCAGGGAACCAGATCAGCTTGTCTGGCTGCTCGTACAACTGGTGAGAAAACAGAACAGCAATTTTCTCTAAAGGGGTCACAGATGGTATAAAAAAAGGCCTTATTGTGGTACAGTGTATTGTTTGACTGTCACATTGATGTATATGTATATTTTGGTACTTGAAGAATTAATGTATAATTACATATTCCAGATGCCCAGACCACTTGAAAGAAACATCTTTAGAAATCAACTGTAGATGTAAATCTTTGAAAGGGCACCCAAAAAATTTTTTGTTGATTTATTTAAGTGCACTCCATCTCAACAGTAAGACAAGTTAAAGTCAGACAGATATAGTCTGTTGAACCATGGGAAGTTATTTGCTGTTGGATCATTCACATTCTCAGATGTTTTAATCCTTTGGAAAAAAAAGCCTCTAACTTTTACATACTTTCCATTTTCTAATATCTTTGATGTACTTCTACTGTTATACTGTCTATAAAAGTGAAGTAAAGTACATGCATTGTATATCATATTGCAGAATATGACAGTGAAATCCTGAAATAAATTGGATGGATTTATATATTTAATACTTCAATTTATGTTTTAATAGCGTTGCCATAAAGTTGCACCAATGTTGCGAAAATGCTATTTGTACACTCCCAAAAACGTTGTTAAAATATTACAGGTAACACTTTTAAAAAATATCTTAAAAAGGACTGTGTACATGGAGCTGAATGCTGGACCACATACCGTCGACCAATCCAACAGCTTGAGGCCTTCCAACAACGTTGCCTAAAAAAGATCCTTAAAGTGAGCTGGAAGGATAAAGTTCAAAATGTATAAGTGTAAAAGATAAAAAAACTGCACCTCTGTTGAACGCAACATCATTGCTGCAGCTGTGATGGGCTGGTCATGTTATGTGTATGGACGATCAAAGAATTCCCAAGCAGCTTCTCAATGGTGAGTTGGTAAATGGTAACAGGTACATAGGACGGTATAAGAAGCGATTGGAGGACTTCATCAAAGATTCTCTTAAGAACTGTGTGGTAACTCTTCGGCCGTAAAGCATGGAGAGCTACCATATGCAAGGGGTAGAGATATTTGAACAACACCAAGAGTACAAGATAATTCAAGCCTGTGTTAAAAGAAAGAACTATGACGCTGCCGACAAGACTCTTTACAGATGCTACGTCTGTTTTAGGCCATGTGCCTCCTCTGCCGGTCTCGTTGCACACTTCTGTGCACGCCATTCACCTGACCACTGACGGTCATCGTCGGATACGATGTGGCTTCTATGATGACTTTAATTTATGTTTTAATAGCGTTGCTACAACAAAAGTTGCGAAAACATCATTTGTAGACTCCCAAAAAACGTTACATTACACAGTATATTACAGGTAACATTTTTAAAAAGTGTCCTAAAAACACATTCAGAAGTTGTTAAAGTAACATTAATTCTTTTCCTTTTCAGTACCTGCGTGATTCACTGAAAAGGAAATCCCAGTACAGCTGTGTATAGTCCATATCCCATGCTAGATTGCTCTGTACTGTGGGCCTGTATGTGTGCCTGGATGGATGCCTGGATGTGTGCCTGGATTTTGGCAACGTCAAAAAAGTGGCTTGTGCATAAAAGTCATGTACATGTTCGCAATAAAAGTCATGTACATGTTCTCAATAAACATTATGACATTGTCATGATATTGTCCCGCAAAGGAAATTATTGCCTCTGCATTTAACCCATCAACACATGTGTGTGTGAGCACACACGTAAAAATTGAGAACACACACTCAGAGCAATGGGCTGCCACACACATTGGCGGCGCCCAGAGAGCAGTTGTGGGTTATGTGCCTTGCTCACGGGCACTTCAGCCATGAAGGTGGAGGAAGGGGAAGGTGCAGCTCACTCCCTCGCCGCCACACATTTTTCCTGCTGTTTCGGGAATCGATCTAGGGACCTTTTGGTCCCAAAGCCGCTTTTCTATGGGGCCATGGTTGCCCCCGTGACTTATTCTTATTCATGACTTATTAGCTCAAGCCCTATGTGAAGAAAGTGTCTTAACTGATTGACAGCATTTGATGTCACTGGAAAGTTTGTGCGAATTTGATCTTTCCTCAATTCGTTACTTTAACTGTCCCCATTTGCTGTTCTTAATTATGCCTAATGTTGTTTGAATTAGTAGTGGAATAAAAAATGAAAGCGTTTGTATACAGAAACCCATAAATAGAGGGCATAATTTGAGTTAGTCATTAGATTACACTCTGTAATTAAGCAGAGTGGATCGGTGGGGTGCACGAGGGCTGTCACAAGGGATGTTCAAGAAATGATGGCAGTGCATTTGTGTGTGAGGGTGTGAGTGATAAAGAAAAGAGGAGACTTAATAACAATGGGGGCAACCTTAATAGTAAGAGCATCTTTGGTCCACTCTTCCATTGTGAATTGTGTTGCTTGAGGAACACAGAATTATCTTCTTTACTCCTCTGTCCCCTCTGTGCAGCACATGATATTTAATCCATCATCTTTGTTTTCAACAAACACAGCGCAAGCTGTTGCTGGCAGGGCACGAGGCTCAGGGCCCATCTGGAAAGCGCGCTGTGTGCTGGGGAATTAAAGGGGAATATAAGTAGGGTTTTTGCATGGGAAAGCCTAATAACGGCCCAGTGTCCTGTCCTGTTTGCACCGCTGAGGCTGCTCTTCTAATCTACGATGTATTATTGATGTTCTGAGCAACACGAATGGGAGGTGGGATGCATGCGTATGTTTTTGTTTACTGTTGTACATTGTGGTAGGTTGTCATTTTGCTTTGGTTGGAGAGAGCAGGTTTTATCGAGACTTTGAACTCTGTGAATATGTCTCCAGTCCTCCAACTAGTCCTGGTGTATTTTTCTTACAGGGAACTGGATGTAGCAATCTCTATTGTCCCAGCATGTTGTTCAAATGCTATAAGAAAGCAAAACTAAAGAATGAAATCCATGTTGGGGTTGTAGAGCTGTTTGTATGAGTCTCTCCTTATTGTGGACATAAAAAAGCCAGTATATGATGAGCCTGTATACAGGATGGGTCAAAGTTAGGTATACAGTATTTATTCATTAATTATTTTTATTTAATAGTTATTGAGTAGGGTGGCACGGTGGTGTAGTGGTTAGCACATCCTCCTTACAGCAACAAGGTGCTGGGTTTGAGTCCTGGGCTCGGGTGTTTCTGTGTGAAGTATGCATGTTCTTCCCGTGCTTGTGTGGGTTCCCTCGGAGTACTCTGGTACTGTCCCACATTCCAATGACATGCACATCAGGCTAATTTGCAGAAATTGCCTCTAGGTGTGAGTATGATTGTTGTGTGTGTTGCCCTGCAATGTGTCTGGTGAGCTGTTCAGGGTGTACCCCACCTTTGCCAAATGACGGCTGAGATAGGAAGGTGGTTTGGGCAAATGAGTGAGTAAGAGTAGGTATACATTAATGATTGTGTCATTTGTAGTCTCTTAGATATTTGAAAGGACTTCCATCACTGTTGCAACACTCCCGGGACACTGTGATACGCGTAACACAGGGATTGCAATTAGCATCCATGTCCATATATGTTTGTGAAATAAACTCTTTCAGTGTGGGGTTCCCCCTCAAAAACCTTCTCATTTACTACTCCAACATGGCGTTCAGTCAGTGTTTACACTTCATCTGATTCCACACTGTGGGAAGGTGTTGTCAAGGTAGCAACATACTGTCAGAGCAAATTAAGAACTACTGGCCACATCTTTTTCAAAGAACAGTCTGATGAAGTTAGCACTGGTTGTGAATTGTGGCACCAAAGGAGGCACTGTATACCTGTGTTTGGCCCACCGTGTATTTCATATAAAATAATAAAAACAGTTGTTCAACTGGTATCTTTATTTAAATTCTTGAATTTATAATTTCCAGGAAAACTGACATATTTTTGATGATTCAGTTTGGGTTCATTCAAATGCTGTCTAGTCCCTTTCAGTGTGTATCATTCAATTTATGAATCAAACATGAACTGTTTGTGTATTTTTGGTCATGCGGCTTCCTAAACCAGCCCTTGGGCATCAAAATGAAAGTTTTAATTTACAGCCCTACTGTGATGTCCTATATGCTTCAATGTGCAGTTAGTATACACAGAAAAATTTGTGTGTGTGTGTGTGTGTGTGTGTGTGTGTGTGTGTGTGTGCGCGTGTGTGTGTGTGTGTGTGTGTGTGTGTGTATGTGTGTGTGTGTGTGTGTGTGTTA
>JAQMYF010000002.1:25382470-25397751 GCA_030014195.1 Neosilurus mollespiculum | reverse complement strand
CAGTCGTACTAAGCATTTCACTACATATTGTACTGTGTATAATTTGTATGTGACAAATAAATTTGAATTTGAATTTTGAATTTGAATTCCTCTAAAGGGTTAAAGGGTTACCACAATCAATTTTCCCTAATATTGCATTCTGTTTGATTAGAATCCTTTTAGTGGATATTTAATGAAATGAGAACAGTTTTGCTGCATAAAAACTGCAAGATAGAGTAAATACTGTATATCTTAAAATAGCTGTGAAGAGAAGCCTTCAGTGCTCTGAGATCCTCCGCGGTTTCTGGCAGTGAAGTATGCACATAAATCTTGCAAGTGTATGTGCATGAATCTATGTATTCATAATAGAAAAATCACGAAAATATGGGGAATATAATGTGTGTGTGTGTATGTGTGTGTGTGTGTGTGTGTGTGTGTGTGTGTGTGTGTGTGTGTGTGTGTGTGTGTTACATTGCACGCAAACCAGCATTTGGAGATATTGAGGCATGTAAGTGTGAGATGTTTGACAAGAAAACCATGTTTGTCATTTTGATTGCTTGGTCCCTTGTGTTGACAATAAACCAGTAATTATGTACACAGCATTGTATACTCTTTCCAGCCTACAGTCTGAAAGCATTTTTCCTTAGCATTGGCTCAGTCAAGCCAATGAGACCCAGCTCAGTTTGTTTTTGTGCGTGATTATTCATTATGTATAATGGTTCCTCTCGATCCAGTGTGTATAGAGCTCACATGCAGCTGTCATAAACACAGTTACACCCATGACACCCAGGTCATATCGGTGACAGACAAATACCCAGCAGCTACAACATATCATGCTTTAGATTTTTTATATCGAAAGCAAAGGGATTTTACTGTGAAAAGAAATCTCTGTCTGCTGATGTCATTTAGTTTAAGAAGAGGCTTTAGTTTGTTTAGGAGGATCAGCTTGATGAAAGATTAAAAAATGTCTGATAATAAAAAAAAAAAGTGAAACTCTTGCATGAACTGAGAGATAAGATTACACTTCTGGCTGATTTGAACATCTGTTTGTAATAGAGATTGAATTGCAATGATTCAATTTGTATTATAATAATAAATTATTTGAATGCTCAAATGGTTTTTATTTTAATAAGAAACAAAACTCTTTGGGCATGCTGTTATAGAAAAATAATCAACAACATGGTTGAGTGATACAAACCAACCCAAGAATTAATTTTTTTCTTCATTAATGCATGGTTTAAAATGTTTTATTATACTGCTGTACCGCAACACTATATTAAAGAAAATTTAGTGTAATATGACATCATATTTTTATTTATTGTATAGCTGGATTCATTAATTTTCTCAGCCACTTAATCCTAATTAGGGTTGTGGGGAGGCTGGCGCCCATATTAGCCGACTCTGGGCAAGGATTCACCCTGTACAGCACGCCCGGCCATCGCTGGGCCAACACTCACAAAACTATTCACACTCCCACTCACACCTGGGGATGATTTGGAACAGCCAATTAGCCTACTGTGCATGTTTTTGGACTGCGGAAGGAAACCGGAGTACCTGGAGGAAACCCATGCAAGCATGGGGAGAGGCCTTGTTGCTCTGAGGTGGACGTGCTAACCATTGCACCACCGTGGTATAGCTGGATTGTTTTGTGGAATCTCCTCAAAACATGGTATCACAATGGGAGTCCATGGGAGCTAATTTGCAGAGCTCTCACGGAAGTGAGGGATGGCATACGCTCACTTCCCTGTCACTCCCAGTGATCACCAGCCAATCATGGGCATCTGTGAGCTCATTCGTACGAGGAGGCGGACAGCGCTTTCCCTCCAAGCTTGTTAGACCGCCCCCCAATGCGCATCCACAGCAGTTCAAAAAAAGGTGGGTGGCAGCATTGCATGTCACAGAGGGGGCATGTCCCTTGTTGCTGGTGGTCGTGTGATAGGGAAGGCAATACTTGATGGGAGGGAATTGGATATGACTGTTAGGTGGAAAAATGGGGGGAAATCCCCCCCAAAAAACAAACAAAAAAACCTTGGTATCACTTATACCCACTATGCACTTTATTAAGAACACTATGCTAATACCAGGTAGGGGCCGAGTCATGGTGCGAATTGCCCATTCAGCTACATCCTAAGGGTGTTCTACTAGATTCCGGTGACCAGGATCGTCACTGAAGAACACTGAACTCATTGTCATGTTCATCAGTTTATTTTGTGAATGAGTTTTGCTTTGTGATCTGATGCATCAATGTGCTGGAAATAACCTTTAGAAGATGAAAAAATTGTGGCCATGAAGTGATGCACATAATCAGCAGCAATACTCCAGTAGACATTCAAGTGATGATTGATAGATATTTTCAGGGCCAAAGTGTGCCAAGAACTACTGCACCTCCTTCTCCAGCCTGGACTGTTGACACAAGGCGGGTTGGGTCCATGAATTCAGGCTTAACAACCGAAATTTAAGATTCATCAGACCAGGCTACATTTTTCCTGTCTTCACCTGTCCAGTTTTACTGGTCCTGTACCGTCTTCCGTCTCATCTTTCTATTTTTGGCTGACGTAATGGAACCTGATGTGGTCTGGTGTTGTAGCCCATCCACCTCAAGTCTCGCCATGCTCTGCATTCTAATATGCTTTTTCTGCTTAACACAGTTGTACAGAGTGGTTATGTGAAGTACTGTAGCCTTTCTATCACTGTAAACCAAGCTGACTGTTGATCTCTGCCATCAACAAGGCATTTCCATCAGTAGAATGGATGTTTTTTTTTTTATTATTACACCATTCTGAGTAAACTCTAGAGACTTTTGTGTGTGAAAAACCCATGAGATCAGCACTTGTAGAAATTCTCAACCCAGCCTGTCTGGCACCAGCGATCATACCACATTTAAAATCACTAAGATCACATTATTTCCCCATTCTGATGGTTGATGTGAACATTACTTAAAACTGCTCACCCATATCTGCATGATTTTATGCAATGCACTGCTGCCACACAATTGGCTGATTAGATAACTGCATGATTGCATAAGTGTACAGGTGTTCCTAATAAAATGCATTCTGTTGTATATTATGAGCCGTTATTCTCTCATCCGACTCTCTTTTTTTCTTTGTTAGTTAATGAAAACTCCAACCGAGAACTATCATCTAGTCACAAATTTCATTCATTCATTCATTGAGCCGAACCCCTTAATCCTACTAGGGTCACGGGAAGAATGGAGACTATCACAGCCGACTCTTGGAGAAGGCGGATTTACCCTGAACAGCACGCCAGGCCATCGAACAGCCAACACACAACTATATAATGTTTCTGAATGAGTGCATTAATATAAACCTGTGACTGTTTTATTGTAGAAAATAACTCCATACCTTCTGATTAATCAGATTTGTGGATTCATAAGCACTGTGGAATGCGTCTTTTTGAATGATCATAATAGCAGTAAAAGAAATGTGCATTGATACATCTATATTAGGTATGTAAGGACTTTTGAAATATTTGAGGGATCATTTAATACAAAGATTTAGGCACTGCCTAAAAGGGGAGCTCCAAAAAATTTTACTTCTCCTGATACAAGGTTAATTGATCATTAGTTTTTTGATGCCATCGATGATGTAATGTCATGCAACCATCATGTTATGACCTCTCCCTCCCCGTAGTTTTGATACTGCCTGAAAGTGTTATGCTATTGAGATAAGATTTCTTTAATATCACCACAGGGTAGCGAGATGCCATTGGCATGTTAGGTTTACGTCCGTAAGCATGTTATACGCACTACAAACGTCATGCGCTTCCTCAATGTGATTGGGTTAAAAGCCTTTCTATTCAAATGAGTAATGCATTGTGTGGCAGTAATGGTTTATTTTGCCAGCTAAAAAAACAAAGCAAAACAGAAGATACCTACTGCATACAGTATGGCACATAGAATTCTGTTAAGGTTGTTAAAAAAGTGAATTTTATGTTATTAAAAAGTGTATTTCAAATTAATGGCTTGAAACAAGTAACACTTTGGAGGGGTTGATAGAGTAAAAGAAGTTACCATCACTCAGACATTTATTCCAATTACGACGGTTATATACCAGCATGTGAAATATCACCACAGGGTTCCCACATATACACGTACGTACGGACAGACACTGTGTTTGCGACACAAAAAATCAAATCATGGCTATAATTCCAATTTTTCTTAAGTATGGCATTGTGACAGGGTGGGCTACTTCTGCACCACCAGAAAGGCATACCAGATGAGTGCATTATACTACTACACTAATGTTAGTGTCCAAGCCTCAGGTCATAACAACAGTCTGTCCTTACAGATGAGCCCATTCTGAAAATGCAATATGCATAGCTTTACTTTAATTACAGGACACTGCTGTTTTATTTATAACAGCTTTATAGCTCCGTAATGATTGTATTGCCTTGCGGTCACATAAGTGCAGTCTCTGTACAGTCTTTTGCTAATGCTTACAGCACTGATGAATCCCCAGTGGAGACAGTGTGTGTGTGTGTGTGTGTGTGTGTGTGTGTGTGTGTGTGTGTCAGAGTATGTGTGAAAAATACATATACACATGGGAAAGTTAGGGTATGTTCGGG
Organism: Neosilurus mollespiculum; assembly: GCA_030014195.1. Classification (NCBI taxonomy): domain Eukaryota; kingdom Metazoa; phylum Chordata; class Actinopteri; order Siluriformes; family Plotosidae; genus Neosilurus; species Neosilurus mollespiculum. Next base: position 25,393,188 of record JAQMYF010000002.1, on the reverse strand, counting down.
TTAGGGTTTGAGGTTTCATCACTCCTATCTTAGTATCACTTTATGAACACTCATTAGACCAGTGAAAGGTTCATCTGTAAATATGGCCAGAGAAAGTGAGAGACAGAGATAGACACAGAGAGTGATGGTCATTACTATTCTGAAGACTCTTTGTTAGGCTGTGAAACTTAAGATCCATAACAGATAACAGATTTTTATTTTTTTTTGCGCTGGCGCTCTCTCTCTCTCTCTCTCTCTCTCTCTCTCTCTCTCTCTCTCTCTCTCTCTCTCTCACTCTCTCTCTGCACTCTCTCCATCTTTTCCTGTCCGCATTCATTCACAGTAAGAGTCCAACCTTCAACCCCAGGATATGCACTAGGCATGTAATATCAGACTTTGCTACATAATAGTTGCTAAGTTGCTAATCAGAATATTGTAATAATGGTATTGCAAACAGGGTAGCATCATGGCGTAGTGCTTAACATGTCCGAAGAAGGTCCTGGAATCCCAGGCTCGGGCGTTTCTGTGTGGAGTTTGCATGTTCTTCCCGTGCTTGTGTGGGATCCCTTGGGGTACTCCAGCTTCCTCCCACAGTCCAAAGACATGCGCATTAGGCTAATTGACTGTTCCAAATTGCCCCTAGGTGTGGATGTGTTTGTGACTGGTTGTGTGTGTTTCTTGGCCTTTAGATGGCCTGGCGAGCTGTTCAGGGTATACCCTGCCTTCGCTTAGTGTCAGCTGACATGGGCTCCATCCTTCCCGCAACCCTAGGATTAAGTGGTTTGGAAAATGAGTGAGTGAGTGAGATACTACAAACATATACAAGTTTCTTTCATTCATGCCTCATCATTAAGCACTTCATCCTGGTAAACAGTGAAGCCAGAGCCTATCTTGGACACACTCGCCCTGAGACAGGAATACACAATGAATGGGATCCATCATTGGATACCAAGCACTCATACATCGACTCCTAGGGGTCAATATAGAGAATCAAGTCAAACTACCAGCCTCTATTCAGAGGGTGGGAGGAAACTGATGCCCTGGAACACCATGGAAAACCATGGTGAACAGCTTTTGATTCTAACAAATGCTTTATGTGTTGGAATTCATAAAACAAGGCCAAACATCCTGCAACACAGAGTGTATCTTAATCTCCCTTGTCCGTCTCTTCGGCCGTAGCTTACGTGTATATGTGTTCGCCGTATCACAGTTCCTGATCTCTGAATATCAGGCTGCTTCTCGCTCTCTCCACATGGCTAGGTCTGCACTCACTCTGTTAGAGAGAGCAGAAACATGCTTCACTGCTGCCACAAGAGTTCAGGAAGAGATCTGTTAGCAGGAAAAATAACTTCAGATTCCCATGGATAACAAGGGATATCAGCGTCAAGTCCACCAAGTTTCCTGGCCAGTTCACATATTTCCTGTCTGTAAATCTAGAAGCACATTTAAAGGATTGGGTTCTGTTTGTGGGGGTTTGCAAAATGTATTGTACAAGATAACAATAGTCTGTAGTGACCACAGAATGAAAGTGTATAGTAGTGGGTGGAAACATGACTAGGTCAAGGGACCATAACATACATATTATGCTTCCGGGCTATCACTTTTTTTTCTATTTTTTGGCATTGATAATACAGCAGCCCTTCCAGTGGGCTCATATATTTTTTGGAGGCGTGAAAGCTTGTTTTTGAATCCCGTCCATTGCTCAACATTTTATTATATTAGTACCAGTCTGTGTAACTATATTATTACCAGTCTGCATGTAACTGACTTAAGGTCATCATACATTTACTGTGTCGCCTTTAGCGACGCAGGAGCGACAAATTGGGATCACTATCTTTTGTCTTTTGTCGTCTTCTGCCGTCCGTCTTCACACTTGCTTGTAATCCTCAACTGCTCCTCAACCAGTCAACTTATTTCAACCAATCTTTCACATAACTTCATTTACACCCTTCTGTTTTTTCCTATTAAAGTTTTTTTGTGGTTTCCCATTCCATGGACTTTGTCACTGAAACAAATGACTGCTAACCATTGGTTCAGCCCCCGATACCAATAAATAACTTGTATCACTTAAACTTGGGGCAGTGGTGGCTCAGTGGTTAAGGTGCTGGCTTACAGGTCCGAAGATCGGGGGTTCAAGCCCCACTATGACCACGTTGTCACTGCTGTCCCCCAGTGCAATAACTCAATAACTGGGTCATCAAAGGCCTGTTGTGGTCATCACCACTGTCTGTGGTGAGAGGCATGTAAAAGAACCATTGCTGTCGTTCAAAAAGAGTTCACCGTTGGATTGCTGTCAGCGTGTTTCTGCCCTGCAATGGCCTGGCAAGCTGTCCAGGGTGTACCCTGCCCTCATCCAGAGTCGGCTGAGATGGACGCCAGGATCCCCACAACCCTAATTAGGCTTAAGCAGTTCAGAATATGAATGAATGGATCACTTATACGTATTACATTTGCATGTATTATGCTATAAGGATGACCAATACCGGTACTCTTTAAGAATGTTTCTCAGAATCTTAATAATATAATGCCATTGTGCATCTCTTATTTTATTTTGTATTAAATCAGTCGTTGGGGTTTTCCATGGCAAAACATGCCTTTGTCATTAGCAACACAAGACTTCCCTGATTCACATTTAAGTTTTTTTAAATCTCCAGTTAAAACAGCTTGAATGTTTTTGCCATTTTTTAACTTGTTTTTTTTTCTCTTAATTTAGAAATATAAAAATGGTGATCACATTTAGAGAACTAATAGTGCAGTGACATGTAGTGATAAAAAAAAAAGTCACACTGCTTCTCTGCATGATTCAGCCTTTTTTCATTAGAAAGAGTTTATTTAAATTTGGAGATCTATTTTGTAATATTAAAAAGTGTAACAAACAATAAAAAGCTAAACAAAATTAGTACACTTCCTGTTATTGCTGTAGCACCTTGGGAACTTATTCAACCTGTGACATTCGGAGGTGACTTTCTGTCATCACTTCGCTTGTGTTTCAGTGTCCTGCTGGAAACACGTAGGTGTTCCGGACATGTACTGAGAGAGAGAGAGAGAGAGAGAGAGAGAGAGAGACAGAGCGAAATAGCGAGAGATTATGTGTGTGTGTGAGTGTGTGTGTGTGTGTGTGTGTGTGTGTGTGTGTGAAAGAGTGAGAGAGTGAGAAAGCTGTGCCCAGCACTGTAACAGCTGGCTGGCCAATATTAAATGCCGTCTGTCCTCCTGAGTGCTGCTCCGATCACCGCTGTGATTAGTGGGCATCCGGTCTGTTCCTTAACCCCGGAGCTGGAGACGAGACCTCTCTGGATTTGCCCCGAGCAAAAAGAAAGCTCCACCTTCTGGAAGACTGTGACTCCTTTTCTTCACACCATGGTTAGGGCCTTACAAAGAGAGAGGAAGAAGTTGTGCCGTATAATTATTAGTTTAGGAATCATTGTGTTGACTGGTGAAGATGGTGGGCTGGTGTATGTTTGGGGGGTGGGGTGGTGGGGTTCCACATCCACCCGGTAAGCTGATAAATATTTAAGAGTTTTCAGAGCCAAGGCCTGGTAGCTACTCATCTGGGCTCCTTAATTAGGACGCATTCTGCTCTAGTGCCCTCTGCTTGCCATGCTCAGGGAGGTGCGGGGTAGAGCATGCTGCCCAGACCTTAATCAGAGAGAAAGAGAGAGAGAGAGAGAGAGAGAGAGAGAGAGAGGAGCAGCGAGTGGCTGCCAGCATCTGCAGGGTGACATTAAACATCACCAGATGCTGCGCACATATTGTGGGATGAGGTGCTCAGCGTTTCACAGAAGGCCACTCTTTCTTTTGTTGCTTTTTATTTGCCATAATCACAAAATCCGTTCAAACAAATGACAAAGAGCTGGAGTAAACAATTGAAAACAGGTATCCAAAATGAAAAACAGTAACAAGAAAGCTCTAGTGGCTTCCTCCAGCTGGTGGTGCATCTCTCTTTTTGTGATTTCAGGAGATGATGATTATTTGGGTTTCTGCTGCAGCGCAAAGCTTTCCGAATCAGTTGCTTTGTGATTATATATTATGATTTGCTTCCTATCTTTGAAATGTCTGAGGCTTAGCTGAAGCTCTGAATGTTTAAACGTGCTCATGTGTTTATTAATTATTATTTAGTAACTGAACAGAGAGAGATAGTGAAAGACTGGAACAGAGAGTGGGATTAATAGAGTTTATATGTCACTGCACTGTTGATTAGTCAAGTGTTCGTGTATCCTTTTATGTTTTTTGCTTTGCTTTTCGTCTAATTGTATATAACTCCCTTTGTGCAGTAGTTCTGGGCAACAGGAAAATATGTACATATAATACAACGATTAAGGGTGGCACAGTGGCGCAGTGGTTAGCACATCCGTTTCACAGCAAGAAGACCTGGATTCAATTCCCGGGCTCAGGTGTTTTTGTGTGGAGTTTGTATGTTCTCCCCATGCTTGCGTGGCTTTCCTCCGGGTACTCCAGTTTCCTCCCACAGTCCAAAAACATGCACAGTAGGCTAAGTGACTGTTCAAAATCACCCCTAGGTGTGAGTGGGAGTGGTTGTGTGTGTTGCCTTGTGATGGCCTGGCAAGCTGTCCAGGGTGTACCCTGCCCTCACCCAGATCCGGTAGAGATGGGCGCCAGCCTCCCCTGACCCTAAATAGGATTAAGAGGCTTAGATATATTGATTATTCATTCATTCATTCATTATATGTATCCCTTATCCTGTTATGGTCATGGCGAAACTCGGGTTACAAGCTTGTTGCTTGTCCAATCTCCAATCTGTTGCAGGGCGAACGCAATACTGCGATTATGCAAAAAAAATTTAAATTAAAACAGTTAGTAATAACAGCACTGGCTAACTCTGTGATCTTATGTACAGTAACTCATTGATCTGTATATTTGACCTTGTAACTTTTCATATGTTAATAACAACATAATTGATTTCAACTGAATAGTTTCCGAGTGGCATGGTGGCATTGTGGTAAACACATCTACCTCACAGCAAGAAGGTCCTGGGTTCAAGCCCCGGGCTTTGTGAGGGTGTTTTTGTGTAATGTTTGCGGGGTTTCTGTGTTTGCATGGTTTTCGTCCGGGTACTAAGATTTCCACGCACAGCCCAAAAACATGCACACTGCAATAAGTGGCTGTTCCAGATTGCCTCTAGGTGTAAGTGTGGGTGTGAATGGTTGTGTGTTGCCATGTGATGGCTTGGCGATCTGTTCAGGATGAACCCCACCTTCGCCCAGATTTGCCTGAGATAGGCTCCAGCCTCCCTGTGACCACGGCAGGATTAAGAAGTTTGGCAAATGAATGCATGAATAGTTTCCAAAGTATCAGGAATATATATACTGACAATCTGCAACATTACTGACTTCTGATAGCGCCGTATGAATTCAGAGTCATCCTAATGCATAACACAGACTATTGTCTCTCTACCTCTCATTGCTTTTGAACTTGATTATCACTGCTCTGTATGGCTGCAAAATTGTGAAAACTCCGTGTCAGCACCTCATAAATTACTACCCCTTTCTTATTGCCTTTAAATGCATAGCATCCCTGCATCTCAGCCTGCTGTGTTTCATAAACGATACAGTCGGGGGCTTGCGTCCTGCCTGACCTCCATTATTTAGAAGCTTGTGGAATCCAGAGCCTCCTCCAGCCACAGCAGACAAACAGTCAGAGTCAGCCGCCATCACACTGTCACACGCTAAATCACGGCTTGTTGCTGGGACATGGCTCATAGCAGTCTGATTGGATGCTTATATAAATCTTCATCCCAACTCAGCTGGGCTTCATCTTAGCCAGAGTTGGTGGCCAGTGTTAAAGGTTCTCTTTTCCTGTAGCCCTCCTGCAAAAAAAAAAAAAAAAAAAACAAAAAAAAAGCTCATCATTCTGCCATAGTGCGTGTCTGCATGCCAGTCTGTGCAGGCAAGTGGGCGAGTTGTAGACGAGACGATCGACGAGCTCTGTGGCACTTGGGTAGTAAAGCTATGGAATGTGTAATTAAAAACAAGTGAGCACAAAGAGCCCCTCTCTCTCTCTCTCTCTCTCTCTCTCTCTCTCTCTCATTCTCACTCTCACTCTCTTTCTCTCTGTGTGTCTCAGTGCTCTGCCTCAGTGGTGAAGAGGGAGAGGGGGCCAGGTTAAGCTTGCATTACAACTCATGAATCTTTCAAGCCACCCAGCCTACTCATCCAGCTCAAAAAGTGCACAAGACCAGAAAATGTATTTTTTCCTCTATTTAGAATCTTCCTTAAAATCTTTGCATGTACCCCTCACCCTCACTCTCTCGAGTTTTTTTTTAAATACTACCCTGCAGAACAGAGATAGCACAGCAATTTAAGGACCTCTCGTAGGATCAGGGAGTACAGTAATGTAAAAATGTGCAAAAAAGTAAGAGAGGATGAGAAGGGAAAAAAAAATAAATGTGAGTGGTAGCCTTCGAGGCATGCCCCTGACCTCTCTGTACCACTGTGGTTGTGTTTGCTGCCTCGATCACTGCAATAAGGAGGCTTCATGCGCACTGAGCCCTGGGCCATAACGTCAGGAGCTAAGGACCTCTGCACCAGGAAATGCTTAAGGGATCTGCTCTTTCACACAGCTAGTCTCCCACGGACTCCGGGAGACCGTTTTATCTCCAGTTGCTAGGATAACAACTTTAAGCTTCCAGCAGTTAGGAGGCCTGCAGGGCCGTATTCTGCACAGACCGAAAGTATGCCACTTTTTTGGGGGTTATTACAAAAATTATTTTGGAAGATCATCACTTATTGAATTTCACTTTAACTGTTCCATACTATACAGAACACTTTATATGGCTCCTATTTCAACAAAAGCTGACGGTCCTGCTCGCCTGTTTTGTCACCAGGATTAAAGAGACAAAGAAATCAAAGTTACCATGCAGAGCGAGGTATTAATGAAATGGTAAAATAAATAAATGAAAAGCACGAGGGCCTCTGCCGCTCTGACTGACTGCTCCCTGCCAGGATTAAGTGGACTCCTCCTGTTCTTTTGTGCCCGTTTCCCAGCAGCACAATCGTGGTAGAGTCGCCGGCACAAGTGCCACGCAAAAAGCCTCGCTGCGGCCACTTTTGCTTTCCATTCTCTACATCCACGGCGAGACATGCCGGCCTGTAATTACTGCACCTATTCAGATGGGCCCCAGACGCCTCAACAGCGTCAGTCCTAACAAAGCCTGAGAAATACTGCACACTTTAATGAGAGCACCGTGTTAAACTCTGCCTATACTCCTGTGCCTCGATTAAACCCTCCTCCTGTGGCTGGAACACCACACGCTGGCCCTGTCTAACCCCCTGCTCTGGGCAGCTTTTTCTGAGCATGGCCTACTTCCCTGCCTGGTCAGTGGGTCGGCTGTCCTAGAATGAACCCTTCCACTCTGTAGCTCCTTATGTGTAATGATACTTAGAGGCTAATCGCTCTAAACTCTCCAATTACGCCGAAGCTGCTCCTTTATCAGGCTGCAAGATACGGGAGCTTGTCTCCTCTCAATCCTGCTTTAATCTGGTCCACAGTGAAAATGACGTGCACAACTTGTGTGAATATGGCAGCTGCGGTGGATTTACAGTAGAGAAGAGTACATCCCCCATTCTGCAAGCCTGTGGGCCAGGATGATTCTCTCTCAGGGAAAAAAGAGAAAGAGAATGAGAGAGAGAGAGAGAGAGAGAGAGAGGGAGAGAGAGAACTAAAGGCTGCTGTGAGCCTGCGGGAACTAGGGGTCATAGAGGAGCAGACGGGAGGAACACACGGTTTTGTGGGGGTGTTGTGTTCAGGAAGGGCAGCTGTAGTTGTCGGGGTGAGAGGGCAGAGCTAGGGAAAGATGAAGGATACGCCACAGGCTGACAGCCACACAGGAAGCACATCACAGTCAAACCACCCAGAAGAAAAAGCCCTTCTTCTCGTCTTCTCTCCCTCCCTCTGTATTGCTCCAAGCCCACGATGGGACCCTCTCAGGGAGGTCTCTGCACTGTATTCTCTGCTCTGGGCCACAAGGAAGCAGGGAAAGGAGATATAAAGGAGTCAAAATCACAGAAGCTCAGAGATATTCTTTTCAATTCTTTTTGTTTCACAGTGTTTTAAATTTAGCCAAAAGTGCGTTTTGTTCAGGATTAGAATGCATGGTGACTTTTTGGTTTTATGATTTTTATTTATTTATTTATTTATTTTATTTAACCTTGTTTAATGTTAAGGCTGCAGGCATGTTTTTGCCTTTTGTTCTGCAGCCGCTACTACCAGTGTTGATTATTTTATTGTCGTTCTAATTTAAGCTTATGAATTAGAACACCTGCACATCTGATAGCCTTGCTCTTACCACACCAGTAATTTACTGTGAACTATAAATATTTATGGGATCAACTTGAGGGCTGTGAAAGGTGAAGCTTTCCCCATCTTTGTTTCTCCAACATTATAAGCATTTGCTTTTGTTATTTACTGCTACATGTTGATCGACTGACACGCGGAATGCATTTGGGCAGACACGAATGTGTTAAGAATAGCCCTGTAGCATGGACAGGCCTTCCTGTATATCAGAGTTCAGAATGCCACTGAGTATGACAGCAACCTTCTTCCTTCCCTCATCTGGGCTCTCCTTTCAGCTTCAGCTAACACATTTATTTGAAATTTATGAAGCCATTGGGACAAATATGAAACCAAATGTGCATGCATGTATATGTGTTTCTGTGTGCGTTGAGGCCTGGAGGTAAAAGGGCTTCATTCAGGCTTTAACACATAAGTTGCCAGGGTCAGCAGCAAGGTTAAGCCTTCCCACCGCGAAGCAATCTAGGTCAGCGTGGCAGTGACAGAATGAGGCAGAAAGACTGTATGTCAAAGGAACAGGTGGCCCTCTCTGACACCATGCTCAGTTTAGAGCAAGCTGGGGGACTGGAGTTTATGACATAGCTGCCACAGAAGCTACTATTTCATCTAGCAGCAGGTCAGCATGGTCTTTTTTCAGCCCTCATAGCCTTAAGCAACCCACAGAGATATTTAACTGTTTGGCCCGTAGCTCTTAAATGTTTCTTTTAAGAGATCTGAGCATGTGTGTGTGTTGGGTGGGGGGTGCTGCAAGAAACACTCTCATAGGTTCAACTTGGCTTGTAGATTAACAGAATTCCGAGTCTTGGAAAGGACTGTAGCTCACAGTGCAGAGTTGTAGTTGGCGGAACTCTTTAGACTGTGTAAAAGCGGACAGTCAGACTGGGACAGTAGCCATGTTGGGAGCTGGCAGTGGGTTTAAACTGCTAAGGGGGAGAGGGACACAGGCCGTAGGTTCTGACTGTGAGGAGTTGTGGTGACGAGACCCGGACTCCCCACTGCCTTTCATGACGGGTTGTTTTGACTGAGCTCAGGTATCCTATCAGTCAAAACAAACAAATGGCCAATCTTGGTCCTTCTTTTATCCATGTAACATGAAGCATGTCCCACCAATGAATGTTATACCCTTTAAGAAACTGGCCTTATGCAAAAAAAAATACCTGTTTTTATTACAACCCCAAATCAGAACAAGGTGGGAGAGTATGCTAAAATTAAAATTAAAACGGAAAATAATGTTTTGTAACTAACCTTTGACTTTCACACTCTTTGAGGGACATTATTTTCATAATCTTCTCATGCTAATCTCGCCCTGTGGGTTTACTCTGGGTGCTTCAGTTTCTTCCCACAGTCCAAAGACATGCTCATTAGGCTAATTGACTGTTCCAAATTGTTCATAGTAGTGAGTATGAATGGTTGTGTGTTTGCCCTGTAATGGACTGGCGAGTTGTTCAGGATGTAACCCACCTTTGCCCAGAGTCAGCTGAGCCTCCCTGCAACCCTAGCATAATTATTATTCAATAGTTTTATCTCATTACTAGGCCTAAATTGCTTTCTGTTCTTCCTGTGCTGTGTTGGTTTCCTTCAGGTGCTTCAGGTTCTTCCTGCAGTTCAAAGATATACATATTGGGATGATTGTCTGTTCCAAATTGCCCCGAAGTGCAAATGTAAGTGTGAATGGCAGTGTGTGTGGGTGTTTGTGCATTGGCCGTGGAGTGGATTGACTCACTCTTCAGAGTGTACTCAACCTTCACACAGAGGCAGCTGAGACAGGCTGCATCTTTACCTAAATGTATAGTGGCCTCCTTAAACTTCTGTTCTGTGAAACATAACTGATTGAATAGCAGGACTATTTGAGTCATGTGTCTTGACATACCAAAGGGAGGTTATGTCAGCCAGCATTCCATGTATTCACCCCGTAAAATATATCAATGGATTGCACTGGGAATGCATCAAATCCTATTTTCACTATGGGACTGGTGTACACTATATGACCATAGGTTTGTGAACACCTGCCAATCACCCTGGTATGTAGTTTTTGAACACCTCATTCCAGATTTAGTCCCCCTTTGCACTGATAATGGTTGGATATGCGGCTTTAGGACAGAAAGGTCGCTGATTTGATTCCCAAACCAGCAGGAAAAATGTGTGGCTTTCTTCTTCCCTTTCTCCATATTCATGACTGAAGTGCCCTTGAGCAAGGCACCTAACCCCCACCTGCTCTCTGGGCACCGCAATGTGTGACAGCCCACTGCTCCGAGTGTGTGTGCTCACTGTTTACGAGTGTTTGTGTGCTGACTTTGGATGGATTAAATGCAGAAGTCAAAATTTCCCGTGCAGAAATGTATATAATACAGTATAATAGATAGATAGATAGATAGATAGATAGATAGATAGATAGATAGATAGATAGATAGATAGATAGATAGATAGAT
>JAQMYF010000002.1:25371871-25382370 GCA_030014195.1 Neosilurus mollespiculum | reverse complement strand
TAGATAGATAGATAGATAGATAGATAGATAGATAGACAGACAGACAGACAGACAGACAGACAGACAGACAGACAGACCTTGGCAAACCATGTCTTCATGAAACTTGCCTTGTACTGGAACAGGTTTGGGCCTCTTAGTTGTATTAAAGAAAATTTGTAATCCTACAGCATTCAGAAACATTCTGTACATTTGTGTGCTTCTAACTTTGTGGTAACACTTTGAGGAAGAATTATGTATGGGATTGATGGCCAAGTGTCTACAAACATTTGGCCATATAGTGTACAGCAGTAGTTTTTTTAATCACTCTGAATCACTCTTGTATCTGAAAATGTATGTATTTAACACTGGAGCTTTCTTTCATTCATTTGTTTTAGTGATCAGTATGCATTCCCAAATGATTCTACATAAACACTTCCTTCCATGTAAAAGTAATTGCTTGTTAAGTTTTGAAGGCACACAGTGTTACATTCTCAGCTGTTCTTTGGTCTGAAAAGAGATGCTTCCCAGAGAAGAGATGCTCCATTCACAACGCCATGGGCCTGCAGTGCATAAAGAGTGGAGGAATCAATCAATAGGCGCTCATTAACCTTGTTTCCACTGCAGTGGGATATTAAGACCGCAGTTACCTCTGACTGAAGTCTGAGATCCTGAATGTTTTCTGGAGTCACTGAAATTTAATTTCGGGTCAGGTTTCTACATTCTAAGAGGTATGAAATAAAGTAATGACTGTTTAGAAAATATGCAAAGAGGAGCTTGAGTTTGGGATGATAAGGGTGGTAAGGATTTTAAGATTACCCTAGATAAAAACATAACCCCTGCATCGGCTGAAGCCATCAAATGAGAGATTTCTTTAAGCAACCTTGTTTAGATGTACTTGAGCCAAGCATACTTGCCTTGAGCTCCTCCATAGAGGAAGCTCTAGCTAAAGCCTGTGATCCTTAATGGGAGGTCTCCCTGCGTTGACTTCCTTCTTTGGCCAGTGGGGTTATTTATTATTCAGTGAGAGCTATTACTGTGGATAAGAGGCTCCTCTCAGACCTGTATTGATTGTTTTAATTGCCCCCAAAGATTGTCAACTCTAAAGATATTTAAGCAGCATGCATGGCATTAAAACATTTGGAGGAGAATGAGTAGGAGGGGCAAGCCAAAGCATGGAAATGTTTAAAATATGTCCCCTGCCACCAATAAAACAATCAATAGCATCTCGGGAATATACACATTCACTCATATGAGAGCAAGGACTGTGAATAGAGGGCGAAATGATCGCATCCTGTACTTGGCCTTGAAAAATATGTTTCAAGAGGAATCTGTTTTGGATTTAGAACCTCTTCAAAGTGCCACTGCTCTGCCTGCCACCCGGGCTAATGGTCAGTAAATGTGTTGTGTTATGTAACTTGGCTTGGAGCCCAAAAGTTTATCTTTGGGACAATAAAGTATAACTTACCTTACATTACCTTTCCTTACTTTTTTAACCACCTTATAATACCTTACCTTCTGCACAGCTCACACTGGATTATGCCCACGCACTTTACATTGTATATTTTGAAGAACATAAACGGACTGGCACCCATATTTTATACTTTTATACTTTTTAAGTTTCATCTGTCCTGTATATGTACTTTACATCAGACTAATATAATGCACCTGTGCCTTTGCCCTGCTGTTGCACAAAGCCATGTCTTTGTCCTTGTCTTGCACTAGTTTTTTGTTAGCCTTATAATTATTGTTTAGTTTAGTAGTTTAGTGTTTATGGTTACTATCAGTTACCATTATTGTTACTGTTATTACCTACAGCACCTGGCGCTTGCAGGAAATGACATTTTGTTCTACTACACACCCTGTATGTAGATGAATGACAATAAAGTTGAGTTTGACTAAAAGATCCCAATAGCTTGAAGGTGCTTTTAAAAGCTTAAAGGTGGCACAAGGAAACACTTTTAGCAGGAAGCTTACACTCTAATACTTAATGCCACTACATGCCTTAGCCTCCAAATTCATTTGAGGCCTTTCTTATGCCACAACCAAATGAGCCTATTTTCATAAACATTCTTTTAAAAATGTACACAAATTTGAAATCCTACTCATGTGAGCAGTGTTTTGTAGGGCGTGATGGGTGGAATAGAATGGTGTGCTGAAATAGAATCAGGTGAAGATTAACATGGAGCTTTAGTCGTCACACAAGTAGTATAGTGCTTAGAGCTCTTGATGCGTCACACTTAATGTCCGAACAATTTAAGAGCAAGAGAATCAATAGTGGAGAACCAGTAGATTATTCCCAGTGCACAAATCTTGACTAATGTGACTATGATTACATCTTAAAGTGAAGTGAAGGTTTTATATATAATTGTTACCTATTTGACCATAAACTTTAAAGTGCACCAGAACTATATAGAGACCTCTTTGTTTGGTTGATGTTAGTTAAAGCTCTTGAAAGGTGTAAGGAAGGACTGGGACTATCAACAGTGCATTTTGATGGCATTGTCTGTCTCTGTGGTGGAGTTGTGACAATGGCATGGCAGGCTGTTGACCTTAATTCGCCTGTGGGTTGATATAGCTTATGATCATCTTGAGCTCCTCCTCCAGCTGGTTGCTAAACTCATCCCAGTGCTCAGAGTTTCTGCTGTCTGCAATCAAATCTGTCTTCATCACACTTGTGTGATTACAGAGGAAGTCCATTGGTAATCCAACGATCCTAAAGCTGTTAGTGAGACTCCTCAAGTTACCCTGTTAAGGTGTTTTCACATTTTGCAGCATTTGGTGTGGTTAATTTAAATGCCGGATGTATTTTTCTCACTGCTGTAGTTCATTTAGGTAGTTGAGACACATAAGTTCTATACCAAGACCATTCCAATTGAGTTCTGGTGCAGTTTGATTGCAGTAAGAAAGCAAGTCAATCCTGAATCGAACCAATTGCAGGAAGTGAAATAAACATGCTGTGTATTTAAAGTTGTGCAGCAGCAATGTATTTGTACATCTAGGGTGCTATACTGAGTTGTTGCTATAGCACTGCAGTAATACACTGTGTTCTGCTTGACATGCACATTGTTCTTTGCTTATTTTTAAAAAATTATTATTATTTTAATACCGTATGAATTCCGCAAGGAAAATTTTAACTTCTGCATGTAACCCATCCAAAGTGAGCACAAACACGTTATCAGTGAGCACACACACTTGGAGCAGTGGGCTGCTGCATATTGCAACTCCCAGAGAGCAGTTGGGGGTTAGGAGCCTTGCTCAAGGGCATTTCAGCCATGAAGGTTGAGGAAGGGAAGGTTCAGCTCACTCCCCCACAGCCACAAATTTTTCCTTCTGGATCGGGAATCGAACCAGAGAACTTTTGGTCCCAAAGCCGCTTTTCTAACCATTAGGCCATGGCTGCCCCTATGTATATTATGTGTATTTTTTTATGATTTCTGCTTGTACTTGATACAGGCAAGATTTTCTGCACCTTGTTCCTGTATTTCTGACCAAAGAATAGTTCTATGTGTGTTCTTTGACGCACTTCACCATCATCATGCCCACTCTCAGGCCTGAAGTGCACATAAGGTTAAGGGGGGAGTGGCAGGCCAGCGGTCTCGGGTGATGTCTGACCCCATCTGGTTGTGGTGTGACCTTGCTCACACTTGGATTAGCTGGTACAAAGGAGAGTTTGCTCTCACTGGATTGTTCTTGCCCTGCAGTACCCCCTCCTATTAGCTCTCAATCATATGGTCTGTCAGTCATGTGATTAATAGCAGGTCAGCTGCCTTAAAGTGGGTTGGTCCTGTAGAGAGCCCGACTGTGGGCAGCTCGTAAAGGGTGACCAGAGGGGTTGAGGGTAAGAGACACTTGGCATGTTCTCTCTTACTTTCAGATCCTTGTCGTTTGTCTGCCTGAGCATTTCATCAGGATGAAGCAAAGTAGCTGGGCATAGTTTGCTCTAAGAATGGCTTAACAGCAGCTTTCTAGGCGGTTTAAACACCTTTAGATCGTGTCTGGCCAGTGCCAAAGTGTTGGCTCCTTCAAAACAGCTTGACTTTGGCTGCGGTGGTACTTCAGACCTCCAGTGAACTGTGGGCTTAGTAGCTTCCAAAAGCTTGGTACATGCAGTTTTTGTGCACAGGCAGTTTTTTTTTTTATTCATTCAGGGTGTTGTTGTGAAGTGGATTCTCAAACATAGCAAAATTATGATGGCAGGATTGTAGCAGAATGTAGAAATCATGCAGTACATCTGTTCATGTTCTAGGAATAACCTCAGAAATGATACAGAGGAACTCATATTTTTCCTTAAATCATGTCCATCCTCAAAAGTGGAAGGTGCATGTCAAAAAACAGACGGTGACCTCTGATCACTCTCAGTACAAGCACTAATGCTCACTGTCCGTAACTTTCATATTAAAGTGTCTTCTAGCTCAAGGCATCCAAAATATTTGAAAGTGACCTTGCAGTGTTCCCAGCTCCCCATCTTGTGCAAGTGCTTGAGATAATTTATATATAAAATGTAAGGTTTGAAAAATTGCCATTTCCATCTTTAGGTGGCCGGGGCTCTCCATTACCAAAATGGGCTGAGTCACTGCACCATGTGAATCTTAATGAGGAGTGTATAGCCAGGACAGCCTCTCCCTCTCACTCCCTTCCCTCCCTTTCCACCCTCTACCTCCCCCCTCTCCTATCCAGATCAGATGTAGCTGACTTGTTACTTTTCGTTTTACTTTTTTTTTTTTGATGAATAGTTTTGCAGACATCTAAATAAATATAATTTGTTTTGAAAAATACCATTCAATTGTTTGTGGGCTTTTTTGGGCTCTGTGCCCTTCATTGTATCGCTCATAATAGCCTTATGTTGGGCATTAATCAATTTTTTTTCCAGAGTGAAACTGTGGAAGACATAAGACTGTTATGTTGATGCATATTCTTGTTTATTTAAAAGGTTTTACACTGTAGTACACTCTGCAAATTACTTTACAGATCTGAGAAAACACCGGGGTTTGAATTAAGTGGCTGTGTGTGTGTGTGTGTGTGTATGTGTGTGTGTGTGTGTGGAGGGAGACAGACCAGTAGAAGGATAAAGTGCCCTGGAAGCATTTCGAACATAAGCTGTGGTTTTCCCTGGTCTCCCACTTACTCTGTTTCTTCTGTGGACGCACTGGGCTCGGCTTCCCTGACCACACACTTCCCCCATCACCGCAGCCTGAGTGCCAGCTATGGCACGGCCTGGCATTCTTAGAGACTCACGGGCTGCCTGTAAACCCTTGCTGGCTGCTTAAGCTCACCCAATGCCTCACTGCCAACCCACGACATGAGATTCCACACACACACACACACACACACACACGGCTGAAGCATAATGTAGTTCTGAACCCAGCGTAACACTTTTCAGTGGCATGTTCTCATTGAATTCGTGAAACCCAAACACCCTTAAGTAAAAACAAGACACCCTTTGCCCCCAGTCTGTACCTTTCTTTCTTTATATCTCTTCTTTTCTATCCCTTCTGGGTCCAGACAGGAAAAGCTGCTCCAAATCCTCTCTAGCTATAATGAGCCTTACACTGGTGGATCAGCCGCCTTATCCTCACTAAGGTCATTAGCATGCCGGAACAAGGCGTTCTTTGCTCTGTGAGTGCTTTATGAGGCAGACCAGCTGTTTGGCAAAAACGTTGAAAGTATAACATGGTAGGTCTTAAGTTCACAATCCGACGAATAACATGAACACACTAATATCCACAATTAATAGCTAATCGCATCCAGTTTCCTGGTGATGTTATGTTTTGCACTTCTAGGTTGTCAGACTTGTAAAAATTCTTCAACTCGAGGGTAATAGTTATTAACACATTTATTGTTTAGATTTGAATGCCTTAGGGTTATGTACTCTTGTAGTTTATTAAAAGTCATGTAAGTCATACATATTCTCAGGGTATTAAGAATTAATCAAGAAACACATTTGATAGTAGAAACAGCCATTTGCCATACCAGTGAATAAAGAAGAACTCAAATGAATGGTGCTTTATAGATTATTTATACTGATGTATTGTTAAGCTCAGCATTTAAAAGACCTTAATTAATATAATGAATGATGAGAGTTGCCTTGCTAACTGAATACAGAACATCCAACATACTTGTACAATACACTAACTTTGTGTTTTCTCCTACAATGAGATGCACATTACATTTTATTAGATAGTAATGTTATGCATCATTTGTGCCATCATTTAAAACTTGAGACAAAACAAAAAAGAAGAACAGAAGTTTTTGTTTTTTTCAGATCCTGCCACTATTTCTTTTGCATTCCGAAAATAAAGAAATAAGTAGAAAAAAAGTATACAGAAAGTATACAAAAGATGTATACAGCCATGGAAAAATTAAGAGACCAACTATAATGGGAATATCCAATAAAAGTCTCTTAGTTTTTTCCATGGCTGTATGTACATATCTTTGTACACAAATGTGATAGGAACCATTTTCATACTTCATCTATGGATACAAAGTAAGTTGTAGACTAATTTGATAATTAATTCATAATGGCTTTGTCATTATTAATAAGTTGTAAAACATGTAGTAAGTTAAATAGTTTTATAGTACGATCCCAGAGATCCAAGATAGAGAATAGATAATGGAAGTAGAGAAGCTACCTGGGGATTCTACTGCTCTGAACCCATGTATCAGCTTGTTTCTTCTGTCTCAATCTGTGTGTGCGAGAGAGAGAGAGAGAGAGAGAGAGAGAGAGAGCGAGAGGGGGGAAATGGGGAAGTGTTTGAGCTGTGTTGTTGAGGCCTGGTCAAATTGCACAGCTCTGTGTGCAGCCTGTTACTGTTAGCTCCTGTTGTACAGATGCAGTTGCAGATGGGACTCCTGTACCTGCCTGCATAGCTAATGAAAGCCAGCGATACCTTCCTTATAAAGCATAAATATGTAATTTGTTCAGCTGGTGTAATAAAATATGTATGTGTGAAACAGCAATTGTTTGGGTCATTAACAGAATATCTCTCTGTTTTAAGAGCCTGGGTGCTCAGGAACAACAGAAATATTAATAATAGCCTTAAAAGTTCATCAGTAAAGGTGAGCAGCTGCTTTTCAATTCATATTAAAGGTGTTCTATCTGTGAGATGCATTGTGTGTGTGTGTGTGTGTGTGTGTGTGTGTGTGTGTGTGTGTGTGAGAGAGAGAGAGAGAGAGAGAGAGAGAGAGAGAGCAATCCTGCCATGAGATGCTATTACAACTTCAGTGAGTGATAGCTGAATCTGTCATGGAGGAAGATGACACTGATGTCCTCTGGAGCCAGACTGCGCTGAGACTAGACTGAGCTCACAGTGTTCCCTCTCACCTGTCCAGAATACCTTGTCAGCATTTTGCACTGCTCAACACACTGTACTTTCTCTGACAGTGCAGAGAAAGGCCATACTGGTGCCAGTGAGTGTGTGGTGCAGTAGCCTTTCGCACAGCAGGGCCCAGAACAAAGAGACTCCTCTCCTTCTTCCTCTCTCTCTCTCTCTCTCTCTCTCTCTCTCTCTCTCTCTCTCTTTCTTGTACAACACAGGTGAGAAAGCAGCAGAGAGAGAAAAAGGAGGCATAGCGGATTTATGAGCCGAGTCTCTTTTAATAGTGCGCTTCTGTCTGCAGTCCGCTCTGAAAGCTAATCAGTTTGACCCAACAGTGCAGCTTTGGTCAGGGTGCCCACTGGAAAGAGCCCCTGGCAGGGTTAATTCTATCGGGCCAGGCATCTGGGAACAGAACATTCCACTGTGATCCTCTTTCATATGACTCACTGGTGCTTGGGAAGCCACAGACATGATACGATTAGCTCCTGGGCTTCTTAGCTCTGACCAACACTCTGACAACAACAAAACAAAAACAAACAAAAAGAAAAAGCATCACTGATCCTGTTGATCTCAAAGTGGGCTGCTACCATAAAGCTGTGACCTGCTCTTTGTGCCACGTTTAAAAAGTGAAAACGTAACTAAAGTCGAGTCGAATTAAGCAGTTAATCAGACACTTAGAATCCTAATCTCAGATCAGTGCATAGCCTGTGGTGGAACTTTGTGAGAACTAGAAAGTTAACAAGGTTGCGATTGACAATTTGTCATGCACTTAGAAGATTATTTCCTCAGCTCCTTCCAACCTAAGCTCTCGATTGTGTTGTTTTTGCCATCCTTCCAGTTTCTCAGAACTGGATGTTGGCCGGAGCAAAGCTATTCTTAAATTTGCTGAGTCGCACAGTTTGATTTATTTAGCCATAAATTTCCTCTGACAGACTATTTGCATGGGTACCTACCTATAAGAGAGAATTACTGAGGCCTGGACTATTTCAGGATCATGTTGTTTTTAAATACATATTCATGTTTTAAAAGTCAGCAGAAAATGGTCAAGAATCAATCAGAAGCTGCACAGACGCAAGCCCCAGGCACCAGAAAGATGTGTTGTGATGATGCTGGGAGGTCTGAAAACTTTTTGGACCCCTCGTGAGATGATGCCCAGTTACCTGGGCCTGGAAACAGGGTGCCAGGGTGACAGCAGGAATTTCTGGCTTCCCAGGAGTTCCGCCTGGCAGCCTTGACGGTCCTACCGTGCTTGAGCAAATTTAGGTTAGATGCAATATATTGTATTCAGGCAGACAGGAGAATGGGAGAATGTTCTGAGTCCGTGCAGATTTGGGTTTTGTGGTTGAAAAAATGCAGCACTGGTAAAGATTCTTGGTTTTACAGAACCACCACAGTTGTCTTTGTTCCTGTGATGCTGATGTGATGCTATAAATGTTGTAGATTTGCTGTGTTGTGTGTGGGAGTGTGTATGTGGGGGTGTGTGTGCACATGTACGTGTGTGCATGTGTTGACTGGCTGCTGCAACAGCTCAGTTGTGTCATTCTTTGAGTCACCCCCCCAGAGAAACTAAGCCTGTTATCCACCATGAGTGCAGCATGTCCCAAACGAAACGAAAGCATTCCTCCGTCATTGCATCTCCGCCGCTGGACACGGCACGGTTAATATTTTTTCCTGGCCCACTGTCAAACTTTCCCCTTAACAGTCCGTACCAGCCAGCACTGAACTGAAAACAAACCCACTTCATCTGTTTCTACTCAAAACATTCCCTTTCTCCATGTGTGTGTGTGTGTGTGTGTGTGTGTTTTAAGATCCCCCACAAAAACCCCTTTAAAAACATAGTCTTTAAAAAAGAGAAAGTGTACCAAGGTTTGTTCCCATTTTGGCGCCCTTTCCCTGGCCGCCATTTTAAGATTGGAGGAAGAGAAAGGTGGGAAAGGGAGTGAGGGAGGGAGGAAGAGACTGTCGCTCCAAACCCTCCTTACATGGCGGACGAATTTGCTCCTGTTCCTGACCAATAAGAGATGGTCTTGATCATGTGATATGCCACGATTGCACTGAGAGAGAGAGAGAGAGAGAGAGGAGTGGCTGTAGACTAAATCTCTCTCTTTACCCCTTCAACTCCATCCTGTTTTCCTTTCCCTTTTTTCTCCCTCTGCTTTTAAGTACCCATCAAACTCACTTTCTTGTTTTGTCAAAGCACAATTAGAGGAGATCGTTTGCACTGAAGAATAATTAGCAGTGCTTCCTCCAGAGGCCGGGCCGCTGCCGTTCCTACACAGTGGAAAAGTTTTGTGCAGTTGCGCCACTCTTGCTCAGCTCACATTCTTCATGTTTCATGGATTTCCCTTCCTGGCCTGCATCCAAAAGCAGGGGAAGAGGCCAGGGTGGCAGTGAGGGGGTGGGAAGGGGGGGGGGGTGAGAAGAGAGAGACTTCTCTAGAGGAAAGGACTTGTGCCCTGACACACCAATTGTCTTTTTTCCCCCCTTTTTTTCCCCCCGCTTTCTCGCACACTCCTTTTCCCCTCCTGGCTTGTAACCAACCATGAAGAGATTAGTGCCAAACTAAAACAAAATAACAGATGATGATGTAATGAAGGGCCAGTCTGGTGAACGCCACTATGCTCCGGAAAAGACAGAAAGACATTCATTCATGCCTGTGGCAGTGTCACCTGGGCTCTTCCTCAACAGCCATTTGTCTCTATCTGCGCTCCTCTTTTTCTACATCTTTTCCTTTAATACGTCCCCTGTGCATGTCTGGCGACCCCATAGGATGTTCCTAACCTCCCTAAGGAGGTTGTAAAATTGTTCTGGGATGCAAGCAGCTTCATTTGGAGTCTAATAGCTGGAGATTACATGTACTTCACATGTACATAGTGCAGTATGATACATATACAAGAATACATCCCAGTTTGGTTTCAGCTTCCTCCATTTTCCAGAGAAATACTGTGTGGAGGAAAAAGGCATTAGGATTGATTTTTTTTTTTTTTTTTTTTTTTTTTTTGGCTTTTGGAATGGTGTTGGGGTGGATACATCCCTCTTCTCCATCTCCTCCTTTGATTTCTTCTCTATTGTGATTCTCTTAAGCTGTAGGCTTCAAATTAAATGCCCGTCTTGCTTGTTTCAGCTACAGACTTTATTATTCCCCATATTAACTATATGTCACTTCACTGTACTTTTATGTCAGGTTTATTATTTTCATTTAAA
>JAQMYF010000002.1:25361037-25371771 GCA_030014195.1 Neosilurus mollespiculum | reverse complement strand
ATTAACGACTCACATTATGGTTTTCAGTATATTTAAATATTAATGTGACTCGTATCTACTTTACACTGCAACAGTAAGAAGTCTATCTGTCACACTACATTATGCAAATCATAATACCTATTTGAAGTTGTGAGCTATCTGCATGTAACATCAGTTTACATGCACATATTCTATTAATTATTTCATTAAAATGTCATCAGTCATTCATTCATTCATTTTCAATAAGCTCTTTGTTCTGTTAAGACTCATGGCAAATCTGGAGCCTATCCAGGAAACACAGGGTATATGTAGGGATTACACCTTGAATAGGATGTCAGCCCATCGCAGTCCATTTCATAATTTTGTGTGTGTGTGTGTGTGTGTGTGTGTGTCTCGAGGGGGGTTAATGTTGAGTAAGATGGCAATAAATTTTTATTTTTATTTTTTTTTACTTTTTCCACACATATACACAAATCTCCAATCTCCAAGGCCTGGGTTCGATTCCCGGGCTCGGGGTGTTTCTGTGTGAAGTTTGCATGTTCTCCCCATGCATGCGTGGGTTTCCCCAGGTACTCCGGTTTCCTCCCACAGTCCAAAAACATGCACAGTCAGCTGACTGGTGTTCTAAATTGACCCTAGTTGTGAGAGTGACTGTGAATGATTGTATGTGTGTTGGCCCTGTGCTGGCCTGGCGAACTGTTCAGGGTGTACTTCGCCCTCGCCCAGAGTCGGCGGCACAAGCCTCCCTGCAACCCTAATTACGATTAAGCAGCTTAGATACATTGATTATTCATTCATTCATTCGTTCGTTATCCATATCCCTTATCCTTTTAGGGTGATGGCGAAACAAGCCAATCTCAGCTGACTTTGGGCAAGAGGCGGGTTACAAGCTTGAACAGTTCTCCAATGAGCAAATTAAGTCCATTAGCAAATGAATGAATGAATGAATAATTTTGGTGTAATTTTTCATGTTGTTTGTTATAGTAAGAAATACTGATTATTGCACCTGGAACGCAGAGCATTTTTGATATTTCAAGTTTCATCAGATGTCATTTAAGAATTCATAATGGTCATATAATGGTCTGATTTTCAAAGTGGGATTTGGGGAAACTTGAGTCATAGAAACACATTGAAATAAAAATGTTTAAAAAAATACATTACTAAAATGATCTGTGAATTTATTTTAATTAAAGTCGAGTCTCTGGCTACAAAAACGTTGAAAACCCCTGGTCTAGTGTAAACAATATAAAATTTAAATGAACAAAACTACAGATGATTAGGCAATGATGATATAATGTGTGACCTGCACGGTGCATTCAGCAGGTCATCATTCATCACTCATTATGTCAAAACAGCTGAGTCTCTGACTGCCCTCAGACAGAGACTAATGACCTTTTTACCAATTTTTTTCCCTTTAAGAATAACAATAATTTAAAAAAAAACCCATACAGGGCTTTTTAGGCGAAATATACTTTTAGTCCCTGATCTTGTGAACTAAAATGAAAATCTTCTGATCCTGATCCTGATCTTGTGAACTAAAATGAAAATGTGGTTTTCAATTTGCTCTGGATAAGGATATCTGCTAATTCATTCAAATGTAAATGTAATTCATTACATCTTTATGGAACTTTAAGTAATTGTGACAACCATTTTTTATATTATTAAAACAGTTTAGAGATCTACTATTCTCAATCACAGTTGGCTAGCTGCCTCCTTTATCAACCCTGCCACCTTAAATCTCTCTTGGACAACTGTTAAAGATCTAAACTGAAAATGGAGTTTCATCATGCTGGAGCAAAGCTAATCTCAGTTAGCTTCCACTCAATTTTCACTTCACTCTGACTCAGCAAGCACTGTTTTTTCCTTAAACCTGGTCTCCTTGCAGTGACTGCAGCTCTGTAACTCTGGGTAGAGCAGTCAGTATACAGACGCCTGAGGTGATTTACATAGGAAGCAGTCTTAAGAGGATTACAGAGCCGCTCATTAATGTGATCAAATTCTACGATTGACGGATAAGTCCATGACGGGCACCTGTCAGTGAGCTGCTTTGGACTAATACGCTAATGCACTGCTGCTATAGTTTGATTGACAGATCTCAGCCACTCTGCACAGCTGAAAGGGACATTCTGCTGAGGACTTTTACTGTTGAGAAAAAAGCGAGGCCTGATAACAGATGTTCAAATTGCACTGGAAATGGCAGAAACATGCCACTCTTAAAACAAACAGAGAGAGCACTTAGCCACACTCGTCTCCGTATTGCTTCCTGGTCCCTTCCTTCCAAGGTATTTATTCCCACGGAGAAAGTGGTTCCCAGAACGCAGAGGAGGAGCTGATGTCAAAGCACAGCCAGCTGCCGAGTGAGAGGAAGAAAAAGTAGAATAGCGGCCAGGCCTGGCCAGGTTTTGTGTTATCATGACGAGAGTGTATATATGTGTGTGTGTGTGTGTGTGTGTGTGTGTGTGTGTGTGTGTGTGTGTGTGTGTGTGTGTGTGTATGTGTGAGAGAAAGCTTGTATTAGTGTCATTCCCCTGCTCCATCCATGACCATGTCTAATAGCAAAACAGTGGCGGGCAAAACCACAGCTCTTTTGGCAAGCCGAGTACATGGCAGCCGTTCTCCTAGCAAACCCTCTGACAGAACAAAGGAAAACACTTTCCTGATTTTGCGGGTGTGTACGGTGATCTCTCACATGCGTGAAACAAGATAAAGAAGAGCACCATGGTCTATGACAACACCATAATTGTGAAGGCTAAATATCACCTTTTGTCCATTTTTTCAAAAATTAAGAAGAAAATTTGCTGTTCTTGGCTTCTGGCTGCCAGTTGGACTAATGGCTGTGGAAGGTTATTATTGGGTGTGAATGAAATGGAGGGCTAGGCCCAATTACGAACGATGGTGCGGCATATTAGCTGATTTATTTGTGAAGTGGCAGACAGGGTAATGACTTTCCTGAAGCCCAGGGTCTCTTATGATCTGAGCTCTCAGACGGCCCTGCGTCTCTTTACTATTTTCCACAAGAGGAGTTTTGTAGAGTGGTCAACCACTGGACAACAGCACACACAGACCAACTGAACCTCCCACATGTCCTAAGCCTATGCGAGAGCAAGATGGAGTTATGGCCAGGATAAGGAGGTGTTTGCCAAGAGGGAGGGAAAGTGTTGAGGAGCAAAGGTTCTGTGGTGGGTTGCAGGCCTGCTCTTTATTCCTCCTCATTTATGCCTCCTTTCACTGTTGCCGCTTTTCCTTTTTCCAGCATAGCTAGGTAATGAGAGATCTGTAAAACTGCTGTGAGGAATTAAAATCCTTCACATAAATGAGAAGCATATGTACACGCTTGTCTAACCCTGAATCACAATAACCCAGCAGCAGAGAAGGAGCGGTTTTCATATAATCACAGTAATACTATGAGTTTATCTTGGTTTTGGCAACAGATGTACTGTTGTACTCTGGTATTTTCACTTTTCCAAAATAGATTGCAGTTTTGATGTGTTTTTTTTTTTAGTTGTTGTTGTTGTTGTTGTTGTTTAAGCAAACTAGATGTCCAGGCACCCTCCACTTCTGATTCATTTAGCTCTGAATGATGAAAAAGTGGTGAGAAGAAAGAAACAAAAAAAGTAAAGAAAAGTGAGTCAGCTCCTGATAATTATTACGATTGAAGGATTAGACCCTTTTGTGTATGTGTTTATAAAATGGCACACTCCATGAGAACTGTGGTTGAGCGCAAGAGCCACAGATGAGTGCAGAAGAATGCAGAAACACAAAACACACTCCATTACCAGCACCTGCAGCACCTTCTTCAATTTCCAGCATGTTAAAGAAGTGAGAGAGAGGAATAGCTACAGTAATGCCCACGTGAACCTAAATCTTTGATTGGTTTATGTACAATACTTCAGTTAATATTGGTCTTTAGGAGCATCATTTTCAGCATGATATATAAATAACTGATGACTTCCTAATGTCTAAATTTAATGTAGTGTTGGCAGGGCTAATCTTGGGTAATTAATAAATCTGTTTCCAGATGTTTTGTTCTACTCGCTTTTATCTAAACTGCGCAATCCCTTCTGAAAATATTTGTTTGATATCGCTGATGAGCCTAGTGAGTGAAAGCAAACTAGTATCTAAAAGATAATCTAGTGATTTTACCTGCACTGCTCTGTACTTGTAGCCATAAACTTGTGCCGTTTTGGTCAGTCCTCTATTTGGGGTATTTCATTTTAACTGGGAGTTTTCACAAGATGACTGTCAATTGAGAGCACTTATAAGAATATTAGGGTTTTTTTTCTTCATTTGATATTTATTTTTAGTTTTTATCATTATATATTACAGTTCCTAGACCTTTCAACACTGATATGTAGTGGGGGCGGCAAGGTGGCATAGTGGTTAGCATGTCTGCCATAGAGCAAGAAAGTACCGAGTATCTGAGGGTGTTTTTGTGTGGAGTTTGCATGTTCTTCCCATGCTTGTGTGGGTTTCCTCCAGGTACTACAGTTTTGTAACAGTCCAAAAGCATGCACTTAAGGCTAATTGGCTGTTGAAAATTGCCCCTGTGTGTGAGTTTGAGTGATTGTGGGTGTTGGCCCTGTGATGGACTGGCAAGCTTTTCAGGGTGTATCCTGCCTTCACCCAGAGTCAGCTGAGATAATATGTAGCAGGCTAGATTAATTTAGATAATTTATTTTAGGGGGAAGTTGTGATGTTAATTTATCATTAGTCTCCTAAATATGTCTTTACTTTTGTGGTAAATATGTTGTTCAAAGTAATTTTAAAAGAATCAAGCCAACACAAACGTCTAGCTTAGTGTCTTATCCATCTGTCCTCATTTTCCTTCATCCTGTTAACTGCGGTGCAAGGAGGTTGAAATATTCTTTAGAGGATCTTAAATGGGTTATCAGAAATAGCAGATTTTTAACATTTTTTATTTGCAGAGACGGACCCCTACATAGCATGCTGCATGTTAATACGTGACACAATAAATAAACCAAATCCATAATGTTCCACCCCCTTTGCCTGCTATTCATAGTAAAGAGGACAACGAGGAATCCAGACAGGATTAAATCTCTTTTTGATGTGGTTCCACTTTTGTGCAAAATGCGATTTTTCTCATATTCCTTCTTGCAAATATGTGCACATATTTTTGGTCCACCTACAAAGTGTATGTGTGTTTGTAGTGTACATTGCGGAATGGAACCCTTGCATAGAGTGGTAGCACGTGAGAAAGATGGAAGAGGGAGAAGAGAAATGCAATCAGATATCAAAAGAGTGTCTGTGGTTTTCTTGTAGGCACGTACACACGCACACACACACACACACACACACACACACACACACACACACACACACACACACACACACACACACCGTTTAGTCATGTTTTTTGTGGTAAATCTTTTTTCTTTTTTTTCATAACTTTATTCAGCAGCTTTTAATAAAGTAACTGTGAATGAAATGAAATTTAAATTTATTCGCTATAGTATTATACGTTCTGAAGATGTCAAAAATTTTCATATTTTTATTACTTTTTCTGAAAAAAAAAAGAAAAAGGCATAAATAATTGAATGCATTGAAATATATTATGAACATGTGGGTGGGAGATGTAATAGGATGTCCATATGCTATCAATATAATGAAGAAATCAATTATGACCTTTTCTTATTAGGTCATGTCTTTCCTGACACTAAATGAATTATTCTCACTAAGTAAGACTTTCCTCAAAATGCGACGACTTGTCTGTAATTAAAATCCAGCAGGGAAAAAGAATCAAATATGTTATATGAGTCAATAATATGTCTGTTTAAACATGTGCTACTGTTAGTTGTGTGTGTTGGCCCTGTGATGGCCTGGTGAGCTGTCCAGGGTGTACCCCGTACTTGCCCAGTGTCAGCTGAGATGGGCGGCATCCTCCCCGTGACCCTAATTAGAATTAAGCAGTTTAGAAAATGAATGAATGAATGAATGTGCTACTGTTGCTAATGCAGCAGAACTAAATATCTGGACTGATATCCTGTATTGTGTCTTCAGGTATCATAGGTATTTTTTAATCGTATTGTAGGTCCAGAAGCCTTATGTGCATATCCAGGGTATGAGTCTAAAGGGATTCATTCAAGTCGCATGCGCACGCACACACGCACACATATACACAGGCCACAACTGTGGAAGTGTGTGTGAGATTAGCTCCATTCACAAGCAGGCCCGTTGTAAGGGATATTATATGATTGAAGCTCAGACACGGATAAGGGCCAGCTACAAAAGAAGAATGTCCAAACATTGTGTGGTGGGTGAAAGAGCCGACCTACCCCTCACACTCCGGAGGACGGCTTGGCGAGCTGCTCGACCCCTCTTCAGGCACCTTTGCGCCTCTGTGCCATGCCCATTCTGTCACAGCTACCGATGAATCGTTCAGAGCGGCGACGTACAGTTCACCGCTGCCCCGTCATTAGCAGCAGTGCATGCTGGGAGCTGCAGCCAGGCTCTGTACGAGGGTGGGAGAGAGGAGCAGGCGGAAATGTTTGGAGATTAATCAGCATAAGAAAGGAGTCTTTCAGAGTGTGTGCGGTTTGGCTGTCACCGCTAAAACCAGATAATGATTCGGTAATAATTGCACATTGTGCATACCTCAGCCGGTGGGAGCCCAGGGGTAAAGCTCAACACTGCCGCACTGCATGGGCTTTAACGCTGCATCGAGAGGCCCAACTTGACTGTGTGTGGTTCAGTAAAATGGAGGAAATGTAGGGTTTCTGTTTGACTTGTTATATTGAACAGATTAACATTTTGATTCTATTAAGTTTATATTAATACGATGAAATGACACATAAATTATAGTCAGACTTATTTCATTTGAAATATGTTCAGAATATACATTAGGTTTATTCAAATTAAAATGATAAATACCATTAAATACAAACATTACAGCTGTCCATTTTAACATTTACCAAAATTACACCACAAACATTACACAGTTCTTCAACAATTACTTTTTTATGATATTTTATTTTATCCCGTTTGGTTTTCATATTCCACGTTTCTGTGCTTGTGTCTAATATTGAGTGTGTGGGTGGGTATGCATGCCAGTTTCGAAAAATCAGTGCATATTTGTGATGCTCTGTGCTGTGTGTAGGGTGTGTGTGTGTGTGTGTGTGTGTGTGTGTGTGTACATCAGTGGAGCAGGCAGAGGGAGGGTCTGGTCTTTGCTGGGTGCAGACAGCTGTGAAGCAGGGCCTGGCGGATCTTCCTCCATATGTTCTGGGAGCATTTCACACAACTACAGATCCTGATTTCAGGCCCCCAAAAACCTGGAACATCACAGCAGGGGATTTTGCCTTTTTTCCCCCCATTTCTATTTTTTTAAATAGTTTTTTCAATTCTTATAAATATTTGATTATATTTCAATTGATGCACCCGCATTTATTATATTATTATTATTGTTATTATTATTATTTACACAGTTTGTAACATAGGAAAAGGTGTGCTTGCACTGTTTTAAGAGTGTGCACAGAGACCAGAATGGTTTGTGCTCTGGGGTTTTACGGTGCCATGGCGACTGTGCCCAACATGCCGGGCATGGGGACACCTCACAAAACCAGGCTGGCACAGCTGGCATCTGCTTCTTCCACATGGCCCAAAAGCTCTCTTTCTCCTTCACTCTTTCTGCTTTTCTCAGTCTGAGAGAATAATCTAAGGCCCATCCACTGAATCATTAATATGAAAATCAGGCCTGGTGTTTTTTTTTTGTTTTGTTTTTTTGATTTGGTGCTCCTTTGCTTCATGAGGGAGGGCATATGTCTGAGTTTACATATGCGTGTATCCATTATTAGGAGAAAAAAGAAAGCTAGAGAATGAGGGCTCGGTACCTAAAAAGGCATCGGGAGCCATCTGCATAGGGCGATGTGCCAGTGTCTTGCCAATGTGCACAGACCACCTGGCCATAGCGCTAGCCAAGTGTGCCAGCCTGGGCCCTGTAGCCTCCAGACTGCTGCCCCCTTTAACTGCTTTGAAACTCCAGCGTCATTGGAAACAGGGGCTGCCGCCTCTCCCTTGCCAATAGCTTTGTTTGAAGTGAGACAGGCTGTGCAGTGCTGGGGGACAGCAGACAGTAAACAGTGCCCCCTTTCAATGCACCCCGCCCCCCAAACACACGTCCTCTTTGTGTGAATTAATGCTATGTATTTGTGTGTGTTTGTTTGGGGGGGTCTGTCTTGTTTTTCCCACCGTATATTACACAGCTTCTTACGTTATCTGTTCAGACGTAAGGTTGTAATACACCCACACACACACACACACACACACACACACACACACACACATCTATCTATATAGATATGTATTCACACACACACACACACACACACACACACACACACACACACACACGCACGCACACACACACC
The DNA here is from genome assembly GCA_030014195.1 of Neosilurus mollespiculum. Lineage (NCBI taxonomy): Eukaryota > Metazoa > Chordata > Actinopteri > Siluriformes > Plotosidae > Neosilurus > Neosilurus mollespiculum. The sequence continues at coordinate 25,363,408 of JAQMYF010000002.1, read as the reverse complement.
TCCTAGCCCATGCCAGTCTTTTTCTTTTCCACCCCCTTCTGCCACACTCTTTGCCCTCCTCCTGCTGTGAGTGAGCCCACAGCCTTGGCACAGGCTCCTTGACAACCCTGGGAACCAGCGCTTCGGAGTGGCACTCGAGGGGCACAAACACTGGCACTCCTGCCCGCTTCTTCCTTTGTCCTGTTTGTCTGTGCTTGAATGTCAATGAGTACACATTTGTGTCATTTATTCACCAAATCTTTAGTCAAAAGCAGACAGATGTATGGAAATTTTCACTTGCTATTGTGCACCAAAAATAATATGCAAAGATTTTACAATGACACAGAATTAGAGCGATATTTTACTTGATTCAGTTTTAAATACATTGCTGATTGATTTTTTTTCCCTCCTTTTTTTTCTGGGGCATAATTAGGCATCTCAGTTGTAATTACATGGGCTGGAAGATATCTGCCCTAACTCGACCAGCAGTTTTTGCTCTTTTATTAATTAAAATGTGTAAGCGACATGAATTAAACAGTAAACTGTAACTACATCCCAGCAGAGCTTAGCTACATGGTGACCCATACTGCATTTTAAACTCTGCCTGACTTCTTTCTGCTAATGTTGCTCTATCCAAAACATGCAGCACGGCCAGAGAATATGCTCTAATGACCGCAGAGTGGTGGAAAATGTGGAGCGGTGGATTTTCTACGTCTTCTTTTCCCGGCAGTGACAGGAGACCCAGCCGACCCCAAGCTCAGAGCCGTCAGCACATCTGTAATCTGTGGAATGTGGGAATCAAGAAAGATAGATAAAGTGTGTGTGTGTGCATGTGTGTGTGTGTGTGTGTGTGTGTGTGTGTGTGTGTGTGTGTGTGTTTGAGAGAGAGAGAGAGAGAGAGTGTGTGTGTGAGATAGATTGTGTGTGTGTGTGTGGGGGGGGGCTAGAGAGAGGAGAAATGAGGGAGGGAGCAGAGGGAGCGGTTCAGGCCCTGCGGTTCCAGGAAAGCAGACTTGTAACAGGTAGTGCCAGGCCAGAGGGTCCAGGTACGCCCACTGAAAAACTAATTGATTACTGCGGGTACTGCTGGGTGATAAACAGCCTGATGTATTGCTTTCCTCCAGAGACTCAGGCCCAAAGGCCAACTGAGGATATTCTGGTAAAGTGGTGGGCCAACCAAGGGGGAGGGGAGTATCAGAGAGACGGCTCTAGTAAAAGAATAGGGCTGACATTGAGAAGTTGCCACTGCTGGAAGGGTGTAATCCATACAAGTGACAGGGAGCTGATGTCTAGTCATGAATCCAGATCAGAACATTTGACAGATCTAAAAGCGTCTGTTCTTAGAGGACTGGGGTCTGCTTACATCTGAAGACCTGCATGCTTTGTTTTGGTTTTCTGTCTTGCTTGTGCAGTAGTATTTTTTCCAGGCTTATGGATCTATACTATCAGTATTCCAGAGGTTGAAGTCGATATTAAGAGGGGAGAAGAATACCATGGGTTCGGCATGATTGCATTTTAGTATATTAATATTTTATCAGACAGGAAGTGTGGATGTTAGCACTTTTTACAGATTCGCTTTTGGATCCAGGACTCTCTACACTCAAACCACACTCAGTTTCAGAGCAAGGAAGAGGATTTGTGTTGCTCTGGTATTGTTATAGCCAGAAATTCTGAGCCAGCGGTTGAGGGAGTTACACATATTACGAGTACTGCTTCAGAGAAACAAAAAGACTAGATAGAGCAGACAGAGCGAGGGGGGATGAAATGGGTACAGGCTTCGTCTGAGGACGGTGCTCAGAAACCCTAGCTGCACTGCTGCAGCTTCCCTCTCAATTTCCCCAGCCAAGATCGATATGCTGCTCGATGGGCTGGGCTGACACCTTCCACAGCTCAGCAAGCATATCTAGCCAATACACACACGTTTGTAGATCTTTGAATTCATTCACTCAATCCAACATTTACGATTAAATTATTGAGGCTGTTGTGATATTAGTTAGCATGGGTCCAGGCCATTTTTACATGGAGATTTACTGTTTTTTTAATAAAATGAAGTGGGTTTACCACTATGGCTAACCAATAATGGTAATATTTATTCATTACAGGATTATTTATGGATACATTTAAATTAAAAAAAAAAATCATGTGTAACATTTGCAGAAAGTGTAACTGAAGTTTTTTCTATAAATTAAAATGTTTGAATTTGAATTATGTATTAATATTTATACTAATAAAATTTGAGTTGTAAAATCTCTCTCTCTCTCTCTCTCTCTCTCTCTCTCTCTCTCTCTATATATATATATATATATATATCTCCGTGTGTGTGTGTGTGTGTGTGTGTGTGTGTGTGTGTGTGTATGTGTGTGTATGTGTGTGTGTGTGTGTGTGTGTGTGT
>JAQMYF010000002.1:25327525-25341762 GCA_030014195.1 Neosilurus mollespiculum | reverse complement strand
CAGTGCTCGCACCTGGACATTCGCGCCGCATTTAACCCCTCTCTCTCTCTCTCACACACACACACACACACACACACACTTTATCTCCCTTGATTTGCTTGTTCTTGCTTTTGAATCCTTCTTGATATTTGATATTATCTGTGCATTTATCCCATCACATGCACATCATCCATTCCCTTTTCACTTACAGACACCAAGCTCCTTGAGTGTGAGGAGCATCCGTGCAGCAGTGCTCTCTGGAGGCACAAGCTTCTAGCTAACGTCAGCACTTTCTCTCCCAATGAACCGTGAATATCCCTCACTGCATGCTTCGTTTTACCTTTTTATTTACAATTCCCCACATCCACATGTTGTACGTCTCTATATCTGAGCCGTCATTGCTAAACTGTTTCCTGTTGAGGGCTTTTTACAGCCTTTGTCACCACCAAGCAGCACAAAAGTACCATTTAATAACTACATCAGCTATTTTCACTATGCTTTTTCTGCCTTCCTGTCTGCCATACAAGAGGAGAAAGTACTCCAGGTGTCTGTTTAGCACATTCTGCTGTTCTCTGTTTGCCATCTTTACTCAATTATTTTAAATCTATTACTTGCGTCATTGAGATTTTGTTTATTTGGGTAGACAATCCAGAGTACTTTTTATTGGTTATGTTTACATGCAAAGATTTTTCATCAGCCCAAAGCTCAATCCAATTATAGATACTGTTTATATATTTTTAATATCCCATAATCTAAATCGATTCCATATGTATGAAAAGAACAGTCATTGGTGTCATTATAACCATAACATCAAGAGGTGGGTGATTTGGGGAAAAGGCCATAAGAACCGGAACGGAAATATTATCCAGTAGATAGTTTTGGCTAAGCAACCACAAAGTTTGGACTTTACTCTGGAGATGATGAGCTTCACTATAGTTTAGAGGTAAAAATTAAAAGAAGATGAACTTCTTGTGCAACTTGACTGTATGTGGCCATAGTTAATGTGGGACATCATGTTGCATACTGCTAAATGATCAAGTTGTCCAAATAGCCAAGTTTACTCACTCACTCTTTCTCATTTGCCCAACCTCTTAATCCTACTATTAGGGTTGTGGGAAGGGTGGAGCCTATCTTAGTCGACGCTGAGCGAAGGCAGGGTACACCCTGAACAGCTCACTTGACCTGAACACACATACAACCATTCACACACACTGAACTGTGGGAGAAAACTGGAGTACCTGGAGGAAACCCATGCAAGCACAAAGAGAACATGCAAACGCTAAACAGAAACACCCGAGCCCTGGACCGAAACCCAGGACCTTCTTGCTGTGAGGCAGACGTTCTAACCACTACGGTACGATGCCGTCCATGGCCAAGTTCCTATTTTAGTTTTAATGCACACTTTAATAATGATGGTGAAATGTTATGAATCCAGAACTTTGTTTTTGTAACTTGTCCCCCAGCTTGTGACTTGATTGGTCAAAAGGTTTAAAAAAAGGACTTGACATCACTTTGCACTTTTCTGGAAAGCTGTTTTTCAGCTTTGGAAACTTTTCACTGACCAAAAAATGGCAACAGTGGCTGTTTTTAAAAGCAGCCGCATTACTCACACCTTGCAGCAGCTTCCCCTAGGATTACTAGGATTAATATATATTAAATATATCTGACTGGGAAGTGTTACACAAAGGAGATGTCACTGAACTAGCTAAACATAAAGTCTATAAAATCTATACTCTTTAAAACAAAGTAGTTAAACCCTACATAAGCTATGACACTAACAAACTGGAGTTTCAAGGCTTCAGGAGGACGTCTTCAGGTGGAAGGACCGTCACAGTGATCAAATCAGCTGATTGTGCAGTATGGTAGAGTCAGCATGGGTAAATAAAGCATGTAAAATCAGAGTGTGTGTCCGTGGTTCGTATGCTTCAGTGGTCAGCAGCAGTCAGAGGACAGGGACCAAGTATTGATCCTCTCTGATCAATTCACACAGTGCTCAGTATTGCCAATGAACACTCACTGGCCCTTAGAGAGCATGTCTTACCAAGAGTCTTCACACCTGCTCATCTTTCCCTCAGAAACACACACACACACAATTTGTACTTTTTCTGGCTCTCTTTATACTGACTTTTCCATGTGCCCCGTCAGATAGAGACACATATTAATTCTTTACTTTACTCTCTCTCTCTCTCTCTCTCTCTCTCTCTCTCTCTCTCTCTCTCTGTCTCCCCCCTCTCTCTATCTCTATCTCTCTCTGTCTCTATATCTCTCTCTCTCTCTCTCTCGCTCTCTCTCTCTCTCTCTCTCTCTCTCTCTCTCTCTCTCTCCTTCTTGTTCTCCCTCTCTCTATGTGTTTCACTCACTGTGAGAGACTGTCCCCACTCCAGATGCAGTCTGTCCTCCACGTCACCCTAAACACTCCCTCCATCCGTCCCCATTACTTTCCCGTGACAGTGTGCATGACGTATATGTCGAGATTAATTATATAATACACTGATAAGTACTGATGATATAATGTGTAACATATCAGTGCCTTGGAAATTGCCAGACTGCTCTAAGCCTCCTACAAAAATATAGTGTTGTTTAATGCTGGGGCTGTCAGAATAAATTTCAGTTTTTGGATACTGTTCAGACGGTCCTAACATTTGTGTATTTGAAGAGCAAAAAAGCTAATTTGAATGTTTAGTGTTTCCGCATTTTACTTTTTATAATATGAGGTTTATTGATTGAGGTTCCTGAACCTAGTGTTTGCATTTAGGAAGAACTATCTGAGAATAAATGCATGTCAAATAAGTGGCAAACTGTATTTTTAGTTTTTCATTCAAGTTATTCATCAGTGCTATCCTTTATTCCATTTTCATGTACTGTACATTTGATGTTGTGGAATGTTCACAAGACAACTTTGTTCCTGTATTCACTTGTGTAAACAGTCTTTCTTGTGTCAGCCCCATTTTCACTCTATTTTTGAGAGTTCAGAAGACAAAAAATGTGCCTTATTGTTTTGCCGAGAAACCAAAAAGCACCTAGGAATTTCTAGTTTCAGATAAATGAAACAGCTTTACCTGTGATTTAAAAAGCACTGGCACTAGAGACGCAGTGTCAAATGTCAAAGTATGGAAAAACACAACAGTGTGTTGTTATAAGAAAGAAATCAACTACAGGATGATGTGGGTGTAGCACTTAGCATCTCTGCCTCACAGCAAGAAGGTCCTGGGTTCGAGCCCCGGGCTTGGGCTTTTCTGTGTGGAGTGTGCATGTTCTCCCACTGCTTGTGAATGAGTGAGTGAGTGAGGATGGTGTAAATATTGAGACGCATAAAAAAGAGATTAAAATTTATGATCAAATTAAAATGAAAAGTTTATACCCATTTCGATTTCATGTAACAGATGAATGTAATAGAGCTTGTATTGCTATTGTTAATGTAAACTCTGCAGCAATATAACAATTAATTTTCTTAATAAACGAATCAAGGTTGAGTACAGTTCTTAAATTTTATTTAAATATATTGAATGTGACTGTCCTAAAGTGTAGTGTAGTTTTGGTTTTCATTCACAGGCATGAGACAGATTGTACTGTATATACTATTTTCACACAGTATAGATTATTTTACAAGAGGTATTGTTTTCATATTGTTTAGTGCTGTCTTGTATCACTGCCAGAACCAGTCACTACCCTTTTTGGTGGTATAAAGTAATATTAAGCGTAGCATATAAATAATATATGTACAAAAGACATACTCTATTTTTTGTTTAATGCTACGTATTATGTGTCATTATTATATTATTCACTCAAATCTAATACAGCTCTTTCAGCAGGATTTAGTAATAGCTGATGAGTGTGCCAGAAAAAGAGAGACTAACACAAGAATTTCCTCAGCTGGGAATACTTTAACAAAGAAGTCGCATGCTGTATTAATGCTGTCTCTTTGTTTCCCAGGACATCTGGGTTTCCAGGACAGTTTCGTCACATCAGGAGTCTTCACCGTCTCTGAACTTGTGCGAGTCTCACAGAGTAAGCCCTTTTATTGCACTTCACCATGTGATACCGTAATAATTTAATTTTCCTTTAATCCACATTTCTGAACATCATTAAGTGTACATTGTTTTTATCAAAAAAAAAAAAAACAAACCTTACAATCCAAAGTCTTGAGTGACATAACTTATCTGTGTGGCATTCATTTTAGCACCTGGACATAACAAGTTTGAATCCTGATGATACCATGGCTTTTTATGGCTGGGAGCCAGCAGTGCTCTCTGTGTGGGAGGGGTGGCATAGTCTCTTCCCGGTCCGTCACAGTAACACAAGCCATTCATGAGCATCTGTAAAGTGGCCTTCACACTATAACGAATTGAAGAGACAAACATGAATGAATTGTAAAAGTCCAAATATGCTCAGAATTTCTGATGAATAGATTTCCATGGGCTGGACAGAACGAAACAAATTCAAACCGAATTTAAAACATTTTGATAACGTCTTACTAACAAACAAGAGTGGATGCTAAACGAATGTTAACGAATGTTCTAATGGATGGTTGACACGCTCTGTGCACACTTCTCCGTATGATCCGCAAATTTAAACCGATCACATGACATTTGTACACAAGTGTAAAACATTCACACACTGACTCAACAAATTTGTGAGATGTCAAAGTTCAAGCGGGGGCAGGAAGCAGACACCTCAGAAGAAGCAGCCATCTTCCAGACACAAAGCTCCATCTCCAGCTCCATTTCTACCCACACCTTCACATTAAGAAGCTTCCAACCAAGAAGGCTTAAGATCCAGGTCTCCCAGTCCCAACTCATTACAAGCCTCTAACAGAAATGTCTCCCCAGCTCCATTCAAATTAGCTTGCTTAGGGTAGATGAATGAGGCTATTCCGGTAACGAACCGCAACCTTACTTTGGACAAACAAAACATTTCCATAGCGTATACGGAGCTTTTTTTCGGTGTGTATGGGCAGTTCACTGGAATACGTTGAACGATGAATAACAACGAATTCAAAACAATGTCCAGCGAATTTCACAGTATAGCAGAGAATGCCAAAAATGTTCCATACGCTGGCATACACTGGCCCAATTTGCTATAGATTGAAGGCTGCTTATCTTCATATAATGTGGAAGAGTGTAGATAGCAAGTGATGGTTCTGAATAAATGACACTTAGCCAGTGAGGGCAGTGGTGGCTCAGTGGTCCGGGCTCTGTCTTACTGGTCCAAAGGTTGGGGGTTCAACCTCAGTACCACTAAGCTGCCGCTGTTGGGCCCTTAAACAAGGCCCTTAACCCCTCAGTTGTGTAAAAATTATAAATGTAAGTCTCTCTGGATAAGGACCTCTGCCAAATGCCGTAAGTGTATTATGCTAGTTTTATCTTTGTTTAAATCTATGTATAGTCATGTTTAATTATGGAACATCCAGAAAAGAAGGTAGTTAGCTCTGATGTTGGTGGCACGTGCGCATACAGTGGCTCGGAGCTCTCTGCTTTTTTTGTTTCTTTTTGTGTTTTTGTTTGTGTTTTCGCATTGATTTCATAATGTGTGAACATAATGACAATAAGACTCTTGAATCTTGAATCATATGTTTAATCTCAAGTCAAGTTGGAAAACTCAATGTTGCAGATTTACCTGACTTTACAAAGTACTAACACTGGAAACATCTTAAAAAAATAATTACTCAAAGTATCCAAATAAATCTAGATAATTTTTTAAATAAAACTTGATTGATGGACACTCCAGCCATAACGTCACCAGTGTGGTGAATCATGATTGTACCTTGTTACATGTAGGAACCTGGTGAAATATAAAACTACGCTCTTGGTGTACTTTTACTCACTAGGTTGCTATTTGCTAATGCTTAAAGAGACCTTGCAAGTGTGAACATGAACTTGAATTGTTTTTATTATATGAGCTGTAGGAGGAACAAGAAAAATCAGAGCTGTCCGTTTTCAACAGCAGCAAAATTCTGGGAAGGTGTAGTAACATAGAAAATGCACTAATTATTCTCATAATCTCTTCTACTGGATAATGTGGACGCAACATAAGCTTAATGACAAATCAGTAATAGCATGCACAATTTTTTATGCATTTTTTTAAATCATTTTATTTTAGTTTAATAAATCAGTACTTCTTTTCACAGATATCCAGAGCATGGTGAAACTGACAATTTTACAGACTGTATTAGTAATACAATAACACACCACTCATTTACATTACTCATTGTTGAAGATGTCAGATTGTATTCCTCCATCACTCGATCATTTCTATGTCCAAATGCTTTTGCTCGTAGTCAATCCTCAGCTATATTTGCAGATATTTCAGTATTGCATCCTTGACTTTAATGCACTTTCACATTTTTTTCTTTGTTTGATCTGCTGGAGCATGGCATCAACTGTTCAAAAACTGCTAGAAAATGAAACCGAGGCAAAATATAGCTTTCAGCTTTAAAAAAAACATCATAACATAAGTTTGTATACATCACAGCTTTGCACTCTTCAGCATAAATGAGTGCCTGAGAATTTTCAGCTATGTTGTTATATAAATGAATGATTGTTGTTGTTATTATTATCAGGACTATATTTATTATTATTCGGCAGCAACAATCTGAATCTAAGCACTCTTTGTGGTAATAATAGACCTCACATTCAAAATGCAGTAAAGTGTTCACAGCAGTACAGTCTGAACTGTCTACAGATCAGATATGTTATTGATCTGAGCTTACTAATGTTATCTTACGGCTGTTGGATTCTGATTCGCTGCTGACACCGGACTTTTATACCAGTTTTATATCATCTTACAAAGCCTGTTGGGATTCTTCATAAAGGAAAGTTTGCAATCAAATAGTATGGATGTGCAGTCTTTTTTTAATAATTAAAGCTATAGTTTTATGAGGAGTAAGGGAGCTCCTCATAAAAAGTATTTTTTAAAGGAAGTTGATACTAAATGGATTCACTGAAAGTTAATTTTGGTGATGATTCCAGTGTGCAAACATATGTTTGTTAAATGGCAGAACATTTCTTCTTATAAAGGAGGTCACCAACAAAAGTGTTGCATACTAACAAGTTAAACTTAAGAGAAAATAATCATATTTATCTCCAAGAACTTTATAGTCTTTGCCTTTCTTAATAAAACACATCCTTGCTCCAAGGTTTCCATGACAGATCAGAGGACCCACATATTTAGGATTAAAGCAGGAGAAGACAAGACCCAAAGAGAAACAAAGAAGGAAAAAAGAGTTGGAAGAATCGGGAAACATGACCTTTAGAAATTGCAGACGTCTACAGTGGAGAGTGACAGAGCGCAGCACGATCCATACAGACCTGTCGATTGGCGCTAACAATAGCTGATCCAAACCGCCTGTCAGCACTTACAGGATCCTTCTGATCAAAAGGCCATTGATCCCCAGTGCTCCGTGATCTCATCGTGGGCCCTGCGGTGGGGAAAGAGAGGGGCGCCATGGACCTGGGCGCTGAGCCCATGCATGGTGCTTCCCTCCTATGGCCTTGTGCAGCCAGCACAAAGACAGCATCTGGAGAGAGGGAGAACGTCCGGGTGCCACCACGGCATGGCACTGTGACAGCACAGTGGAGGAGGGGGACGGGAGATTAGCTCAGTGTGTGTGAGCGTATGTGTGTTAGAGAGTGAGAGGTAATCGGTGAGCTTATGATGGTTGAGAAGATGTGACTGTTTAGAGCAGCGTGTGTGTGTGTGTGTGTGTGTGTGTGTGTGTGTGTGTTTAGAAGTTAAGAGGGAGAGATATTAGTAAGATTAGCACAGTCAGTGCTGTGCTGCATCTGAAGTCCTGGCATATGATTGTAATGAGATTAAGGAATATGCATAATTGATCCAGCTCCACAGAGGCATTGGCTTTTATCCTAACATCTGTGACACGTGGGGAAGAAAGACCAACGCTGGGTGGCATATGCTTGCTGTTCTGTTGGAATCAAAAGTGATTTTTTTAATTTATCCCATTCACCCCACCCCTTTCTCTTTATACATTTGACATTTATTTATATGGATGTATTTACATTTACTGTACCAGACGGTGCACATTCAGGCTGTATACTTGTGCCATGCAGGATCATGCAGAGAGAAAAATGTTTGGACTATTATCTTGGCACAGCTTTACACCCGCTATACATTATCTGCTCTTTATATAAGTTCTTTTAATTGCATATTGTAAGCAGACCTCATGAGGCTATTAAAATATTATAATGAGATATATCAGAAAACAAGCTGTGTAACTCCACTGTCTACAAAAAAAAAAATCAGTCTTAAATCAAATCCTGTTCTCCTTCACCACACGTCCTGAAAACTAAGGAGCTTGCTGTTATCAGTCCTCTCTCTTAACAGGATCGGTCCCTATGGATCAGCTGTAGATTACAGTGAACTGTGTATGCTTGTGAATGTACAAGCAGCAGTTGCGTTATGATGATATGATTGAGTGGAGTGTGTGAGGTAAGCCTTATAGGTTAAAAAGCTCAAGAGGGATCTTGCACCAGGTTGCACTGTAGCACAATTCGAGTTTCACATGCGTTTTCTGAGATTTTATTTAAGTGAATAGGGAAAAGGTTGAGCACGGAGATCGTAGCCATTCGGAAGATGAAGGGTGGTGATATTGAATGGACGACAGGCTGCCTTAGCTCTTCCCTGTCTATACGCCCTGACCTTGGCTTTGTGCACCCATTACACAATTCAGTGGCAGCCCAATCGAATCTGCTTCTGTCGATCAATATCCTATTAAAGCGCCACAAAAAAAGAGGAGGAAGGCTGTGTAGATGTGGGGGAGGGGTATAGGGCAAAGGAATGAAAGTCTTCATAAAGTTAGCGGTTATAGCTACGTTTTTGTAAATGGAACTCCACATAATTGGCCGGTCAATACCAGGCAGGGGTAATTTTAGAGATTGGACCCGCCCTATCTGAATGCTTCCTCCTTCCCTCGGTATCCCTCCCTCCACCCTCTCCTTCCTCACCTCAAGTGGTTGTTGAATTCTTTGACACAGTTTACTGAAAACAAGCCGCAATCGCATTCCTCCCCATATAGTTTCATCTCTCTAGCTTTGCTCTGGTTTTTTTTACCAAACTATTTCCTCCTGCACCCTTTTGGAGGCTTTTTATATGCTGAAACCTGGTACACAGACAAGATCAATAAGACTACATCAGGAATCCTCAAAGTTTTTGTGATCAGACATTCCTTTTCTACAATAATATTTTGCCTGTTTATTGGAGCCGGAGAGTCCTCTGAACTTTCCACCCGCAGACCCCAATTTAAAATTGGATTCCATTTAAGATTATTTATAGCCATACTAACTTGGATGACAAAATTAGAAAATCACACTCCAATTGGCTGTGTGTCACTGACCTCCTGGGTTTTCCAGTGGGTCTCATGAGAACCAAGAGACTTCAGGATGAGGGTGCAGAGCCTTGCAAAGTAGAAACCCAGGATTTTAAGATTTCATTGTGGTTATTCTGACACAGAGGAATTTGCTGAAAGTTTGTCAGGAATTTGGACGGCCTGGGAAATCCTGGGAAATCCCGTGCTACCACTGCGCACAGTCATATGACAGTACAGGCAAATTGGATGAATGATGAAAAAGGAGCAGCCATCATCCTGGCTCCTTTTCAGTTTTGGCCCTTTGGCCACCTAGGCGGATAGAACCATTGGAAAAGTGAGCACCACTCAGCCGTCTCTGAGCCACCCAACTGCACGCAAACATACACTCAAATCTTTGAAAGAGATAATGCTGTATGACGATCTGCTACAGCTGACAAGATTAATTGTGAGTAATGATGAGATTGATGTGACAAGTAAGCATTTGCACAGTTAGAGATATATTTATGAAACTTCTCAGAAGGGAGGAGATGATCTGTGAGTGTTTTCTGTTCTTCATATCCTAATACAGTGCTAAGCAATCATCTTCCTCCTCCTCTGCCTTCCCACAGAGCTCCAACCCAAATCTAGGACACCCTATGCAGCTAAGCTTCAAAACATGTAGATAATATTTCAGAGGGTTGAGATGCCAATCCGGTACAAAGTATGAATATTGACTGATACTGAACTGAATCAGCGATTCGGTTTTTGTGGTTTAAGCTGAGAAAGTATGTTGATGAATGAGTGAGGTTGGTTGAAAAACATGATTAAATGTTGACTTGTATGCTGTTTGGCCCAAAGAATGTGGTCATCAGAACACTTCACCACTACACCAACATTGATGCTGCAAAGTTCTATGCAGACAATTTTCTAAAATGACTTTGTATGCAGTAGCACTTTAGTGCCCAAACTGCAAAGGGCAGGTATGGGGTTGCAGTTTTACTTTCCATTGAAGCAGGAACCAAACCTGAATCCAGCTTTTTAGTCTGTAGATCTTGGCCTTTAGTAGAATGGTGCAGCTTCTGCTTGGTTGGAATGAAATCCTGTATGAACACCGCCACTTTCTGGATAAGATTAGATACCTCTGCTCTAGTATTCAGATTATCTTTTACTGGAACTAATGAAGCTCCAGCATGACAATGTCTCTTTGCAAAAAACAGGTATATAAAAATATGGTTTGCCAATCTGGTTACTGAACACCTTTGTGATGAACTGAAGTGCTGACTGAGTTCAAGGCTTTCTTTCTTAGTTGTATCCAATTCCCACCCATCAAGTATTACCTATCACACAACCACCACGAACTCGGGAGGGGTGTAAGCATGCACTTCCTGACATGCGATGCTGCCACCCATTTCTTTAGGAACTGCTGCTAACACACTTGGATGGAAAGCACTATCTGCCCCGAATGAGGTCACAGATGCCCATGATCAGCTGGTGATGCTGTGAGTGACATAGAAGTGAACGCATGCCATCCCTTCCACCCGTGAGAGCCAGTGATCTCCAGGTGGATAGTCGTGCATCTTATCGATGCGCCACTCAGGACGGGCTTTGGTTATCACTCTCTCCTCACAGCAAGAGGGTCCTACGTTTGACCTGGTCTGGGTACTCTAGTTTCCTCCAAATACATGCATAGTTTGAGTGTGAACGTAAGTGTGAATGGTTGGGTCTGTGCAAGCCCTGTTGTAAACTGGTGACCTTTTCAGGTTTTTCCCAATGGTACAATGAATGAATAAATGAATGGGAGCATCAGTTCAGTGCCGGATAAAATCATTAATTTTATAATTATCATAATCATTATATCTAGAGATAGCAGAGATACCGACAACGGAAACATGGAATTCCACATTCCTACAGAGATTGTTTGCTTTTCTCATCCACACCTTCACATGTGACCTGCTGTTCCTCATGTAGAATCTGGAGGCTGTTTTATAGTACAGATTCTTAGTCCAGCTGATAGAGGAGAAAAGCCTGTTTTCAGAGCTGACACACTTCACACTAATTCAGGAAGAGCTCAAGTCATGAAGATCATGAAAAGGGGGCAGGGGAAGGGGGGCCTGCGAGGAAAGGCCGGATGGCCAGAGTTTGACATTGATTGCGGCTTTTGTTGTCAAATGCTCCAGTTTTCAAAATTCGCTGAACAAAAGACACTTTTTTTATTCTTCCTCCTGCTCTTTCGGTCTTTCAAATAAAAAGGCTCTCTAGCTTTTGTAGCAGCATTAACCTGCAGTGTGTCGAGGGCGTGTGTGTATGTGTGTGTGTGTGTGTGTGTGTGTGTGTGTGTGTGTGTGTGTGTGTGTGTGTGTGTGTGTGTGTGTGTGTGTGTGTGGAGAAAGGGAGCGGAAGTGTCAGCCACTTAAAGTAGCTTAAGACTTCTTTACTCTGTGTTTCTTTTGACAACTGCCTGTTTCTCCTACTTCTTATACTCAGAGAATTACATACATTTATACTTAAATCTAACCATAACCTCAGTAACCAAAAGGATTCAAGAAAGAAAAAAGAAAAACAGTCATGTACTCCCATGCTCATGGAGATATTTGGTCCCCTCCAAGATTTATATTTATGGCATTTGGCAGACGCCCTCATCCAGGGCAACTTACATTTACTCTCATTAATATAACTGAGCAGTTGAGGATTAAAGGCCTTGCTCAAGGGTCCAATAGTGGTAACTTGGTGGTATTGGTGCTTGAACCCCCGACCTTCTGTTCAGTAAGCCAGAGCCTTAACCACTGAGCCGCCAGGATATTAACACATGGCCACAAACACATACACAGACATGTCTGATTTTGAAATTTGTAAAGGTGTTTGTTTAGTCAGTAAGTACATTGTTGTCTCTTTCAGTTAGTCATAACGGTTTGATTGACAGCAGTGTTCTGTTATTATAACTCATGTCTGACTTGCAGTTGCAGAAACATTATTTCTTTGCAGGCTGTAAGTCATTTTAGAGGCCCGCCTCAAGCAGTGAAGGTTTATAGTGTATGCTGAACAAATGTCTTTAAAAAAAAGGTAAAAGTTTAGACTCGTTAAAATGATTCCAAGGGAATAAAATATTTTTTTTAAAGGTAAGCCAAAAATGTATTTATTATTAAATACATTTGGCCAAATACACAACATGAAAAATTTTGGATTAAAAGTCTTTTGCTTGTAAACTGGCTATATTATTTACTTTCAGAGAAAATCTGGTCAGTGGGTATATGTTAAACTATTCTAGCCAAGTTTTGGACCTTTTACTTGTGATTTTAGGCCATCAGATTATATAACTCAGAGATCCTTGTATATGAACTATAGTTAATGTATTTTCAGAAATTTCATGTATTTTTGGCATTGCTTCTCTGTCTTTACATTTTCCCCTTCTTTTTCCCCTGTCTCAGCAGCCTTACATCTATCTCTTTAACCTAACCATGTTCTCTAAGTAGGCAAAATAGATTAAAACATGCAGCTAATGTAGTTTGTGCACTGGAAGCTCTAAAAGTAGCGTAGGAGAGATCATAGATGGAGAGAGAGAGAGAGAGAGAGAGAGAGAATCAGAAAGAAAGGGACAGAAGGGAGAGAGGGAGATCAATGCCGGCCTGATAGCCACAGGCTTCATTTGGAATCCTGCGAGCAAAAGCACTTGCTAAAGCCCTTAAGAGGTAGAGACCGTGGATTACCTTTATGATTGATTTCCATTTCAGTCAGATAGAGTGCAGTGTGTTCATTTTTCTCCCCAAACTGCACCGCCATGGAATTGGTCGCTCTCCATGTGTGTGTGTGTGTTTGTGTGTGTGTGTGTGTGTGTGTGTGTGTGTGTGTGTGTGTGTGGGTGTGTGTGCAGGTCGGCTGAGTTACTGCAGCTCAGTGCCCAGGTTAGCTCTCACACAAATTACTTCATGTCCCACTATTAGCCATGCAAATGCAGCTGGCTTTACTGTGCCTCGTAAATAACTGGCTCCACCACTTCTATTAGAAGGGAGAGCCGGCTTCAGCTGAAAAAAATAATAATAACAATAATAAAATTTAAACAAAGAAGTGACTCTGTGAGATGAAATTATTGAGCGCTGACTCCTTTCCTGGCATTACTACATGTGGTCAACTTTTGCACCTCTACTTGGCCCAAGACCCAGAACACTCCCTCTGTCTCCCACTCTTATTTCATCTCTCTCTTTCTCTCTCTCTCTCTCTCTCTCTCTCTCTCTCTCTCTCACACACACAGTGTCCAAGTTTCTCCCGTAACCGCGTCCTCTTCCAATGTTAATTAGGAGGCCCATTACCGTGTCTATCAGGCTCTTCCATGCTGTTGTCTGCCCCCTCCTTCCATCCTTGGCCAGTGCTGTGGGGTATTATGTATTCAGGGCCAGGCTTGCTTCCTTACACGTTTACGCTGTCCTCATCAAAAATAGTGGTCTCAGTCACGATGAATATAAAGAGGCATCAGAGCTTTATGGAGTGGATGACAAAGGCGTTCGATAGAGAAAAGTGCTTGCCAGTGATCTACATGAGGAGGGACAGAAGGCTCTGCGGCTAGCCGGATTGGGGGAGGAGGGGTTAGGGGGTTTTGAGACGACCTAATGCAGTTTGGCAAAACAAGGTAAAGGCTCGTGTGAGGCAAAGTGCTTATATCAGGCCTGGTAATGGAGATGAACAAGGCTAAACGGAAACCTAATGCCTGGTTTGGGGTGGAAGCTTTTCCCCTACCTCATGTGTTCTTACCTTTCCTTTTGTGTGTGTGTGTGTGTGTGTGTGTGTTACAGCCCCAATTGCGGCAGGGACAGGACCCAACTTCTCGCTGGCAGATTTGGACAGCTCTTCTTACTACAGTATGAGCCCAGGGGCTATGAGACGGCCCCTACCCAGCACTTCTTCTAGCAGGTACTTTTTCTTTGTACACTATTAGGCTCTCTCTCTCTCTCTCTCTCTCTCTGTG
>JAQMYF010000002.1:25290617-25305174 GCA_030014195.1 Neosilurus mollespiculum | reverse complement strand
CTGTATATATATATATATATATATATATATATGTGTGTGTGTGTGTGTGTGTGTGTGTGTGTGTGTGTGTGTGTGTGATGCAGCCACATGAACATGAAGCACAATTACTGTGATTATAATGAAGTTGACTGTTTTCCCAGTAGCATTTTTTTCTTTTATAGGGTCAATATATATTAATAGTTAAATTTAATATTGTGGAATGGCTCTTAAGATAACTTAGTAATATCGCTTGTATTTCAGCAGCAATAATCAGCTGTTTCCTCACCAGTCTGTCTTTTTCTTTCATGATACTGAGAAGGAAACACAAGCCCTCCATCGTGAAGACTTTCCTATTTCCGAAAACTTTGGGCTCTATTTTAATTATCCAGGCTTACAAACTGAAGCGCATGACATAAGTGATTAAGGGCATGTTGAAATTAACTTTTGCTAGTTTAACGATGGGAGAAAACGGTTGCAGTGAAAAGCACACAATTCACAAGCGTTGTACTTAATCTCTTAAATAATGGGTGTGTTTTGGGCGTAACATGCAACAAACCAATCAGAGTATCTCTTTAAGAGTCAGATGAACTTTCACTGTAGTGGACTCCTTTTATAATTTGCTTGGTAATAGGTAAGAACTCTTCTTTATAGAAGACACATCTGTTCATGTGCAAAATGACTTTTATATTGCTCAAGCAGGCTGTCCATCTATACCATACTCATTATGAAATATATATATTTTTAATATTGTGAAGTACATATGAATAATCATGTTTTTACTATCTTGTGTTTTTCCTGTGTGTGAGAGCGTGCATGCGTTTTACAAATGCCTACTACCGTTTTGCTAGTCACTCACTCATTCATTTGCCAAACCGCTTAATCCTATTAGTGACGAGGTAATACTGAAGCCTATCTCAGCCAACACTGGGAGAAGGCGAGGTACAGCTTGCCAGACCATCGCAGGGCCCAAAAAACTCATTCATGTTCACACCTAGGGTAAATTTGGAACAGCCAATTAGCCTAATGTGCATGTCTTTGGATCGTGGAATGAGACCGAAGAACCTGGAGGAAACCCATACAAGCATGAGGAAAACAGGCAACATCTACACAGACACACCTTCACCAAGCCTGGGACACTACTGTGAGACGAACATGATAACCACTACACCACCACCCTTAAAATAACAAATGAGATTCTGCACCACTGACTACAGGCCAGGTTTTTGTTGGAAAATCATGTGATCACGTTCCACTGCCACAGCATAGCAATGCAAAAACATTGTCCCTGACCGTGTCCTGTTTTAACAGTTAAACATTCTATCAGACAAATTTCTGTGTAAGCTGTTACCATGGAAAATACAACATACTATAAATATGTATGTATAAATAATAATACAATATTAGAATAAGCACATTAATATAAACCTCTGATATGTCTCACAACTACGATTATCAGAGCCGCTGTTAAAGAAGATTATTCAATACTTTTGACCAAAAATTTATTTTGATTCAAAAATTCAACAGTACTGTAAAATAAATTAAAGTTTTGTTGTTTCGAAGTATGAAGTATATTAATGTTGCTTTGTGTACAATTATGTGTTTAACTGCCTGGCTGAAACCATATAACACAGCAGTCAATTTAAATGTTATGGATGCTATGTGGTATTGGTGAAGTCAGGATGGTTGCGGCATGCTTGCGAGAGGTTTTCTAGTGAGTGTTTGCTCAGCGCGGGAACGAGCACACAGTAGTTAGCATTCTGCAGGGGTTCTGTTCATATGTGTGTTGAATTAGCTGTGTTGATATTCAGAGTGCTGTCGACATAAATTATGTATTTGCAAGGGGCGTCTTGTCATCGGTAAAAGCAGGTGCATGAAGTGCTCGCGTGTTGTGCGAGTTGTCACTGGCTCAATGGGGTGTGCAAATATTGATCTGTGTTTGTGTATAGCAGCAGCTTCTCACTATATCACCTCGTATCTTTGTATGTGTACATGTACATGCGTGTGTGTGTGTGTGTGTGTGTGTGTGTGTGTGTGTGTGTGTGTGTTTGCGTGTGTGTATCCATGTGCATGTATCCTGATCCTTCTGTGGTCTCACTTTCCATACTGTGTGCATCTGACAACTATAAGAACCTTAACTATTATAGACTTACATCCAGTGGATGTACCTTCTGTTGTTAACCTCTTGTGATTTGCCCCTTTATAACTGAGTACCTCTCTCTCTCTCTTTCTCTCTCTCTCTCTCTATTTATCTATCTACCTATCCAGCGAGTCCTCACGCCACACCGTCAAGTCTTCATTTCCCGACGTCTCCAATCATCCAGCAGCCCGGCTCCTACTTCTCCCACCCTGCCATCCGCTATCACCCGCAGGAGACGCTCAAGGAGTTTGTCCAACTTGTCTGCCCTGACAGTGGTCAGCAAGCTGGACAGGTGGGCTTCCTGAATGTAAGGAGCATTTTACATCCATACATTCCAGTAAAGACTCACTTACGCTCCCATTGGGTTCCATGTGTATGCCAGTCTGTTATGGCTGTGTGTTTTGTCCAAATTCTTTTTAATACAAAGAGCAAATGCACATTGTATAAAGGGTAAATATTATAATCCCATATTACTGAAAAACCCAGTATCGATACATATTATCCAAAAAGATTCACTCTTGTGTATCAATATAGATAAGTTTATATATATAAGAACACTCTACAATCACATATGAGTTCCTTTTCTTGGTCTATGGCTTTAAATTTTTATTATAGTAGTAATAAATGTACTTATTTGTTAAACAGTATAAGGAATTATCATATGTATTAACAAACAAACAAACAAACAGGCTCTTAATGCCTTCTACTGTACATGCTTTACTGATTTATATAAAAAATCTATCTGATCTTAAACAATTAAATGCAATGCAAGTCATGTGCATGACTTTATGAAAGTCTTTGTATAATCTTAAGAATGTATGAGTATGAAGAGGATTGTGCTCTGAGCCTCCGCAGTGAGGGCGGACTTGCTGGAAACAGTCTTGTCTGTGAGTCTGCAGATGGATAGTTGATATATTTGCGTCTAGACGCTGAATCAATACTGAGCACGGATGCCTGCACCCCACACTTCATTTACACTTTCTGACTGGAATCTCTCTCTGCATGGAAGAGTGTGTGATCATGATCATGTGCACACTCACACAGATGCAAGGCTATAAGGCTTCAGTTCACACAGTATCACTGTAGTCTGTAATTTAGAGGGTGGTTGGAAGGGTTTTCCTCCACTATGCGAGATTTTTTTTGAAAAATGGCTTGAGACCAAAGTGCACGTTGATTGACATGTCACACTTAATTAGCAATGATAATAGCTTCTGATGTGTAAGCCATTTGTTATACATTTTAATTAATAATTAATGCACTAATTAATCACAAAACACTTATTTGCATTTTTTTTTAAATTAACACAATTATTCTTGCTATTCACCAGTCAGTGATGTCGACCAATTTGTCAATTATGTAAAATTATCCCTTAATTAAAAGAGAGTCACCAAAGCCCTTGAGACACCTGAAGCTGATCTACAGTGACGTGCTTGGTGTTCACTGACATCCTCCTGGTGTGTGTGGATGGTGGGTGTGTGCGGTGATAAATCTGGTCCCCATGTGAAAATGACCTGGCGTGGCCCTGACTGTGGGGAGAGGCAGCGTGCTGCTTTGGTAATAGATTATAGACGCCAAAGTGCGCAGAGCAGCAGAATTCTTTATGACCAGAAGCAGTGGAAAATTGCTGAGCACTGTCTCAACGATGCTTCTGACGTGCATACACACACACACACACGCACACACGCACACACACACACACACACACACACACACACAGACACAGGTTGCGTTAGATTTGTGGTTTGTACACTGGATTAAGACTTTGTTGTCATGCCTGCTGGCCGGGGATATGACTGCGAGTGTGAGTGTGAGAGTGTGTGTGTGTGTGTGTGTGTGTGTGTGTGTTCGTGTGTCTAGGTTAATGTGTATATAACCTGAGAGGTTGTTTGTCATGTGTTTTTGATTTCTTCTCTTTTTTATTCTCACAGCCCAATGGCAGCAGTCAAGGGAAAGTTCACAACCCATTCTTGCCCACGCCCATGTTGCCTCCACCACCGCCCCCGCCTATGGCCCGACCTGTGCCACTGCCCGTGCCAGACTCCAAACCTCCCTCCACCACAGCCGAGGGAGGGGGCACCTCACCCACCTCGCCAAGTAAGTTGCTCTCAAAGAGGTGCAGGGAGTGTGATGTCAACTATAACTTCTCTGAGACATCAGAAGACTTGTCCATTATCATGGATCCCACTAGAGATCTTTTTATGCCACAGCAATAATGTGAATGTCACTGTAAAACAAGCACAATTTCATTTTTTGGGACAGTGCACCCCAATGACACTTTTTACATGAACAATTTACAGAAGACATAAATATACTATATAATTTATTAAACTACCCCCATGTAGACCTTTAGTCTAATATTCTTCTAGAGCATGTATCATTTCTTACAATAACTTTATTTTCTTAAGAGATCTTGAGAATAAAAAAAGCATGCATAAACATCTGCCCATTATCTATAACACTTATATGACAGGGTTGTTGTAGAAGCTGGAGCCAATCACAAGTGATTTTGGTAGAGAGGTGGGATACATCCGCAACAGGTCACCAGTCTATCATTGGGCTAACACAGACACAGACAACCACTCACACTTACATTCACGCCTATGGACAGTTTAGAGTAGCCAGATGTTAGTAACCTAATGTGCATGTCTGTGGACTGTGGAAGGAAATCAGGGTACCTGCATGAAAACCCATGCAAGCATGGAGAACATGCAGACCCACACAGAAAGGCCCTTAACCAAGATTTGAACCCTGAAGCGTATAACTCTGAGGACACAAAAATCATGAAACAAAACTCGTTCTTTTACAGCTTGTTATTTTTCGACTTTACTATTTTAGTATTTTTTTGTTGTCGTCATAAAACCTATTTAAAAGAAAACATACTTGGTTTATTCATTTAATAAACATTTTAGTGTCAAATCACAAGACATTGAACATCAGTGACTTGAATACTAAAATATGACATGTTCATTCTTAAAGGGTTATTTTACTCGTGTGTGTGTGTGTGTGTGTGTGTGTGTGTGTGTGTATATGAGTGCGTGTGTGTGTGTGTGTGTGTGTGTGTCTGAAACTAAACGTATCCTTCAGAGTATGTCAGTGATGCTCTGAATCATGCTATGTGTGTGTGTGAGTGTTAAAGCCCTGCAGCAGCTCTATCCTAACTTCACCTAGAGTCCAGGCTCAGCAGCAACTGTTTTGATATTGATGTGTTCTGTCTCTCTCTCTCTCTCTCTCTCTCTCTCTCTCTCTCTCTTCTGTGTGTGTTTTCCCCCCAGCCTACTCGACACCGAGCACGTCCCCCGCCCAGCGCTTTGTCAGTGTGGGCCCGAGAGACCCCAGCTTTGTAAATATCCCTCAGCAGCCTCAGGTGAGTGCACACACACGTACACACACACACACACACACACACACACACACACACACACTCCTCTCTCACTCCCTTTTTCCCTCTCTCTTTTCTTCTCTCACACACATTACACGTAAGTGACAATCCCACTCTAGGGTGAGTCAAGCACTTGCATCTGTTCCTAACTTTGTAACATATGACAGTTAGAGTATTATGAGCTGCACTCATTGTTAAACTGTATGGTGAGAGTTCACAGGTTGTATCCAGCTGTAGCTGCTTGTCTGTAGTTTAATCTGTTCTTTCTGTACACTATTTTATAGCTAATTTAATGAACTGTATCTTAAAAAACGATACAACATAATTTCCTTAGAAAAAATGTTGTAGGGCTACACAATATGGCATGTTTTATTTATAATTAACTGAACACAACCAATTTAGCTAAGCTTAAATTACAATTGTTTGGTGAATTTAATCATGAGTTTCCTATTAATTCATGTTTACAGCCCTTTTAATACTGAAGTGGCAGATTCGCTTACTCATGGTACAGAGGGATCTGACTGAAGCCAAGTCGAATAAAATGATCAAACAAATTGAATAATGTTTAATAAATTGTCATATGGAAAAAAACACCATGTAAACTTCTAAAAGCGATTACTGTTATTCAGAGCCAAATCAGCAGACAAAAAAATGTAAAAGGAGGCAGACGGGTCAATAAATCAGATATTTCGAGCAATATAGGCAAGCAAAGTCATAAACAAAGCAAAACAAAAAACGAAAAACAGAGCAGCAGAGATTTTATGCTTAGGAATACATGGGAAAAATGTCAAAACCTCACACAGATTGTTAAATACGAAACAGTGAGAGTAAAAAGATACCATACATCAGTGTGATCAGTGTGAACAATAATGACAAGTTGAGGTGGCTTCAGGATCAGCAGTGGATTGAGATGTGATGCTTTCACAATAACTGCATACATTCTACATTTTTGTATCACAACACGTTTTTACCAAAGACTAATGATATGAACACACATTCTGATTCATCTGAATATACACTGCCTGGCCAAAAAAAAAAAAAGGCACACACAAGAAAATAAGTTCCTGTTCCGCCCTTAGTCTTGCCTTCAGCACGTAATAGTCTTGCCATTGTTTCAACAAACTTTAGCAACATAACATTTATCCATCCAGTGTTGGATTCATTTTTCACCGACATCCTGAATTGATGAGGGAAAAATTGAACCACTCCATAAAGTCTTCTCCAGCACATCCCGAAAACTTTCAATAAGGTTAAAGTCAGGACTCTGGGGTACCAATATGTGAAAATGATTCCTCATGCTCCATGAACCAGTTTTTCATTATTTGAGTCCCCATTTTATATCCGTTCCATCAGGGAAGAAAAAAAAGTTAATCTGATGACCGAGCTATTCAGTAGATTCAGGTCATCAGCTGATTTCGTTTTATTGCCACATTAATGTTGCTGAGTCTCGACGCGTCTTTTATTTTTTTTTGGCAGGGCAGTGTGTTATGCTTCAGTAAGTCTCCACAACAGCAAGTTCAGCACATTTACATCACCTATCCACAGCAGCTTACATTTTTATCTCATTTATAGAACTGAGCCGTTGAAGATCAAGGGCCTTGCACAAGGGCCCAACACTGGCAGCTTGGTGGTACTCTGGCTTGAACCCTCAACCTTTTGATCAGTAACTTAGAACCTTAACCACTTAACCACTACTGCCCTGAACGGCACATGGCTCCAAATCAATATGGCTGTAATCAAAAGAGCACTGTTTTTACTTTTGAATGCGTGAGAATGTATAGACCAATATTGGATTAGATCAATCATTTGATATATTAACTTGTTGATCTACAACATAACCCTGATTATAGAGCTTTGAAGAGGTAACTACACATCCCTCATTACAGTAACTTGCTAACAAAAGACAAGCATGGCTTACTAACACACAGAGATCAAAAACATAATTTATAGTTCTGACCTTCCATTTCCAAGTTAAGTTGAATGCAGCATGAAAGCTTGGCTGAAGTGAAATTCCCGTGTTTTACCCTGGAAGGGCTTGCTGACTCAGTGAGGTTGTCTCGAAATGTCATTCCTCCCCTAAATAAATTTAAATCGAATCTCATGTGCAGGGGAAAAGTAAACAGATTGTCAGTGTAGTGCTTTTCAACACTCGATTGTAAATCTGCAATTGCATTCTCCATGAATTCACTGGAACTGAAGGAAACATTTGCTTGTAAAACAGCCAGTGTGGAAGAAAAACACGTATTAGGTTGTGTTGTTATGATGATTGTGATTTTATTGTAAATTTGTATATATTATCTTAGCCACAACTTGCAGCACTACTGTTTCCTCATCACCCTCATGTAGTTTCCTGTACAGATAAAGCAGCTCTTATTTTCTGCTGCCCTTCAGAGCTTCTGAAACCTTCTTTAATAGACCTGTGGTCAAAATGGTGTTGTATTTATAAAAAGCCTCATCTCCATCTTATCCAATACACTTAGCTTCCATACGGAGCACTAACTGGGCGCAGGGCCCAGGCTCATTCACTGATCGACCAAAGTTCTTCAGCAACCATGATAGCGGTGTGTATGAGGTTAGACTGCAGAGAGAGCGTGTGTGTGTGTGTGTTTGTGTGATATCAGTAATTTCTAACAATAATAATAATTACATCTCAGCCAACACTGGGCAAAGGCAGGGTTCACCCTGGACAGCCCACCAGACCATCACAGGGCCAACACACACAGCTAACCGCAGTTTGGTACAGCAAATTAGCCTAATGTGCATTTCTTTAGACTGTGGGAGGAAACCAGAGAACCCAGATGAAACCCACACAAGCACGAGGAGAACATGCAACTCCACACAGAAATGCCAGAGCCCGAGACTCGAACCCAGGACCTCCTTGATGTGACGCGGATGTGCTACACCACCGTGCCACCATAATAATTTTATATCGTGCTAAGAAGTCTACATGCCCTATTTTAAAATGACAGATTTTTTGATGTAAAAAATGAGACCAAGATAAATAATTGTAGAGTTTTTTTCCACCTTTTAATAACCTTTAATGATAACCTATCATTTGTACAGTTTCTGTATGATATCTTTTGAATTTCAGGGGTTTTTTTCATGCAGTCTGTCAGCATGGCATGTCTTGACTTGGCAATCTTTGCCTACTCTTCCTTGAAAAAGCCCTCCAAATCTGTCAGATTATGAGGACATCTCCCGTACACAGCCCTCTTCAGGTCACCTCACAGATTTTCAATTGATATCAGATCTGAGCTCTGGCTGGACCATTCCAAAACTTCTGTCTTCATCTGGTAAAGCTATTCCTTTGTTAACTTGGAGTTATGCTCTGGGTAGTTGTTGTGCTGAAAGGTGAAATTTCTATTCTTCTTCAGCTTTATAGCAGAGGCCTGAAGGTTTTGTGCCAAACTTGACTTGTATATGGAACTGTTTGTAATTTCCTCCAGCCTCAGTAAAGACCCAATTCCAACCGAATCAAAACAGCCCCAAAGCATGATGTTGCCATGGCTATGCTTCACTGTGGGTGTGGTGTCATTTTGGTGATGTGCAGTGTTGTTTTTGTGCCTTTTGGAAATATGGCCTGAGAGTTCAACCTTGAGCTCTTCAGACCAAAACACATTTTCTTACAACTGAGAGAATTGATGTAGGTCTAGCTGGGCTTGGATGTTTTTTGGGGGGTTATTCTTTCTTTTTTCTTTTTACTATATACACGCCAGAAATTCCTGCAGCTCCTTGAACGTTGCTGTAAGCTTCTTTCCTCCCTGGGCCAGTTTTTTTCTTGTCTTTTCATCAATTTTGAAGAGTCCAGTCCTTTGTATTCTGACATACTTTCATCACTGTTGATGACTGTCTTTAATGTCTTCCATGCTATATCTGATGCCTTGAAAATTATATTGTACCCTTCTACTGACTACTACCTTTCAAAATGCCTGATGGAGCGAACATACGTGTTCACTGACCTTTTGTGTGTTACGGGTACTCGGACACACACGTGTTCTGTCTAAATTGAAGAAGAATTTGAACTTCTAATTATCTAATTAGATCCGGGTGGTATACCAATTGGAAAGTCCTGTCTATGTAAATGTAATGATTATTGTAATATTACTTTACTTTAGTACAATTTCTATAAGCTCTCAAATGTCTAGTATTAATAACATGAACAATATATCTCACACGAAAGGTGATCACGTACAAAAAATTTATGTTTTTAAGATTGTATGGGTTATAGGTCACTTTAAAGGTGGAAAAGTTCTGAATTGATTTATCGTGGTCACGTTTTTTTATATTGCAAAAACTTGGCATTTTAACAGTGTTCGTAAGACTTTTTATATCCACTGAGAGAAAGTAAGAAACATCTGTGTGTGTGTGTGTGTGTGTGTGTGTGTGTGTGTGTGTGTGTGTGTGTGTGTGTGTGTGTGTGTGTGTGTGTGTTGGTCCTGGCCTGTGCTGTATTGACAGTGGTGATTGTGGTGTGTCCAGGATCGCTGGAGCCCCGTGTTGATTTATCGACTCCGTCACACACACTTCCCTGAGAAAAATGGAGGCAGGTGTTTGTCATAGCAGACAGTGGAGGAGGGAGGGGTATTAATATGTATTGTTTGGATTTATTAATTTCCCCTCCTGCCATCGCTCTTTTTGCCTCGCCTTTTCTCCCAGGTGGCAGGAAGGAGACTAAGCCTCTTTTTCACTCTGTGTGTCTCTGCATGCTAGCTCACACAGCTAATCCAACATTATTCATTACCAAAGCCTCCTCTGTGTTTGTCTGTGTGTGTGTGTGTGTGTGTGTGTGTGTGTGTGTGTGTGTGTGTGTGTGTGTATGTGTGTGTGTTTGGTTGTTATATCCTTATGTTAATACAAACAGTCTTACATGTAGGGTCATTTGGTGTGCTCTCTTCACTTTGTCTTTACTTTTGCCTAATGCTCTGAGGGATATCGTTGGAAAAACCTCCAATGATAATATCCCCCTGATGAAAAAAAAAAAAAAGTACAGAGGTATTATTTCGGGTCACATTATTTTCTTGATTTTTTTTTTAAATAGGCATCTCAATAACTGTTGTCTATTGTAATAAGTTACAATAATAATAATTCTTGCAATCAAATGCTTTATTTCCAAATTTTTTGGGGGGAAAAGGAAGCAAGAACATCCAACTTTATGGTGGTGTCAGGAACTCTGTCGCTGAGCCACATCTCTGTGAAAACAAAGATGCAACAGTCTATAAAACTCATGCTGAGATGTGCACTGGAGTCAGGTATGGTCCAGTTTATTTTCCAGGGAGCAGATGTAAAAACGGAAAAGCCTGCCCGCTAAGGTTTGCTTTTAGCCTAGCACAGACTTCTGCCTACTTGTCATCTGCTCACGATAGCCCCTCTCCCAGTCGCCAGTATCCGTCGTCTCCAAGGACTGTAGGCCCATTGCTGTCAGCCAGCCAATTAAGTTTTATTTGAAAATGGAAAAAAACGTCTAATTCTTGAAAACAATAAAAACATTCTATACATCAAATATTTTAATTCCAAATGCTTCTAGGCTAAAAGCTCTTTCTAAGCCTTTTTTTAACCATCTCTTCAAGACGGATTCCATGAAGATAATAAAAATGTATTTATTTTTTTCATCAAATGCAAGTTTTCAGTATGACCTATAGCTGATGACCGCAGGAAAGCAAATCTCCCCAATCTGACCAAACTGGAAGTGACGCAAACTACTACCCCAAGCAAGTTCCACTAGCAAACGGAAGTGCTTGTGAACACTGGTTTTTTCATCCTACACTAATTCCAATAAAGTCAACAAAAGATTAGATTCAATTATTTGATACTAAGATCTTTTACTTTTTAAGAATTAGACAGTTTGAAGTTTTTTCCCACCAAATGCGTATGACTACTAATGGACCAGGCCTTTAGCTCACCAACTTGCTCCATTCTAACCAGCTCTAGAATGTAGAATATTCGGTGGGCCAAAAGGGTCAAACTTTAACATTCAATAATTCTGAAACCCTTGGCCATAAACTTATAAGAATGTATTGGATTTACCAAGCAGATGTTCGTAGTAATTTCTGCAAATATCAAGTTAATATCTTTGAATGAGAGCGAATGATAGCATACATACATACATACATACATATATATATATATATATATATATATATATATATATGTGTGTGTGTGTGTGTGTGTGTGTGTGTGTGTGTGTGTGTACATTTAAAGGCTGTGAATAGTTTGGGACCCCCCTCTTTATGTTAACACCCACCCGCCCACTTCTTTTATATCAGCAAACCAGACACAAAGCTGGTCTCAAGCCAGCTCTGAAAGGCAGTGCCATTTTTCCCACAACAAATGATTTTCTTAGTGAGTGCCTCTTTGACAAGATGATAGCACTGAAGTGTAAATATTAAAAGGGATTATAAGCTCTGTACATGAGAATAAGAGAGGGTAAGCGACCATACTAAAAATAAAAATAAAATAGATTTTCTGCAGGATTTGGTTTTCCTTTATTTTTCTAGCTTGGACAAATCAAGAACCTGATTTAACTGCACAGGGAAAACCTATATAAACGTTTAGCTATCCAGCTAGCATAAGAATCCAACAACCTAATCCATGCAATATTGCAAAAAAAAAAAAAAAAAAAAAAAAACAAAAAAAAACACAGAATGTTTTTTAAATTTACAAATGAACAATTCATTACAGCTTTAATCCAAAGACAGAGAAGTTTTACCTACATCTCCTTTTAGAGGAGGATTATTTCTTGACTTTTTTTAACCTACTGGCTGGAGCAAACTGATAAGGAAAAAGTTACCTCTGGCATCCAGAGCAAGGGGTAAGAAAATGAGAAAAGAGAAAGAGACACAGCCAGACATGAGAGTGTGACTGTAAACATTCCCCATGGACAGGTTGTGGTAACCAGGTCCAGAGAGAGAGAGAGAGAGAGAGAGAGAGATGGGGAGAGGGAGGGTGGAGGGAGGGTGGCAGTGCTACTGGCATTTGGCTTTAGAGAGACTGGCATGGAAGGTCAGAGTAGTGTGAGACGCACACGCACACACACACACACACACACACACACACACACACACACACACACACATATAAACACACTTCCATCCCAACCCAGTTCAAGCAGACCCCCCCCCCCCGTATTCCAACAAAGACTTTTATTCTCTCTCTCTCTCTCTCTCTCTCTCTCTCTCTCTCTCTCATATGCACATGCAAACACACACACACACACACACACACACACAGTAACAGACAATTTAACGGCCAGGCTGACTTTTAAACTTTTTACCCTGTGATTTATGGAAGACACCACCAGCAGCCTTGTCATTTGCATTCAGATGAATCGAAAGGCTAGTTTTCACACATGTACACAACCACACACAGTCACACAGATGTAATCTGAGGTTAATTGCGCAAAGTGTGTGCAGGGGACTGAAGCATGACCCTGATGTAGATGCTGTGCTGATAAAACGTGAAGTTTTAATCAGAAAGCACAGGGGAATGGAGTGTGTGAGATGTAGAGATAGGTACCACAGCTTGAGTCATGCATACTCTCAGACACACACAGAACGGACTGGTGGAGAATTGCTCTGGATTTAATTTACGTACTGTGTAAGACTGTAGAACAGATAATGACAGTAATAAACTTGTATATTGCTTGTCAGCTTTGTGTATTTAACGTGTTATTGTTGTTCCTGGGTGCATAATGAAAATTATGACTAAACTGTACAACTGTACTACAACAGTATATAGAAAGAAGGAGAGAGAAATAGAAAAAAAAGGTATAAGAACGTGCTTATATAAAGAGCTTCTATAATGGAGTAATTTTCGTGTTTTTTATTCGTGCTTCAAGTGAGTCATTTAGCTTAAAGATTGCTCAATCGTTAAGTTGAAAGCCAGCCACTGCACACTCAGTTTAGCTTGCTCAGCATACACAGAGTTCAAGTGCACTTCCTTCTGAGACCAGATGGGGGCATTACTTCTTCCCATCTAAATTAATTACACCAGATTAATATCAGCACAGTGAGGCGTGTTACTTTCTACTTACACACCGAACAGAGAGAAAAAAAAATCCAGAGCAGTAATCAGATCTAACAATGCCTTGCACCTTGCAATGTTGAAGAATGACTATGAAGGATGTAGATATGATCGAGCCCCCAGGCCTGAGCCGTTGTTTTCAATGGTCTTATAGAGCACAGTGATATCAATGAGCCCCCTGCTCCTGTCCCATTCAGAAGCGTAAATAAGTAATGCTGTAAATGTGCCGCGGGGAGGGGCGGTGTGGGTACGGGTGATTTCACTGCCACTCTCCTCTCTCGACCTGGTTTGCATTACATGAGGCTGAATTCCTCCGAGATGACACTCATCTGAAGGCACTTTAGTGGGCTCGCTGAGTCAGCACTCCAGCAAGCTGATGAGATTACTCCCGCCATTGGCAGCAAGTTACAGGAGCAGGCAAAGATCCCCTCTCTGTCACGTTCTCTGTCTCTCTCTTGCTCGTGCGCTCTCTCTCCGTCACTCTCTTCCTTCCTCCTTCCCTTTCTCACTCTCTCACTCCCTTCTTTGTATGCTGTTTGGCATGTATTTCAGTCTGTGGTTTTGTTTTTTTTGTATTCCTGTAATTTACTCATCCAAGTTTAATAATTTCTGTTATCCAGCCAAACAGACAAACTGACAGAAGGATGGATGGATGAATAGATGGATGAAAGGATGAATGGATGAATGGATGGATAAATGTCCCATATGTCCTCCTATTCCCTTGTCTTCCATTAAAACAACTTTCACCTTGAAATCTTGGCTTTAAGTCAAGGCACATCTGTGGAAGAACACCATAGCTGCCTGTCTATTAAAACCAGTTCCAGTTGTAGATCAGACGGTCAGAACAATATGCTGCTTGTTTGTACTCTTTGCTGTCATGGAAGTTCACCTCAGGCTAGCAACAAATTTTTCCACAAGTTCAAATACTCTAATCTATTGAAAAAGACCCTTTAACCAGTGAACATGCACACACACACACACACCCACACACACACACACACACACACACACACACACACACACACACACACACACACACACAC
>JAQMYF010000002.1:25271372-25281849 GCA_030014195.1 Neosilurus mollespiculum | reverse complement strand
GTTCTACAAAATAACTGAAAAAAAAACTAATGTGAAGATCAGACAAAAGAGGAATGCAACCGCAGAGCGAAGCCTTTCTTAGTTTATTTGCTTCGCATGCAATTTAACCATTATTCTTTATTTGTTTTTTTTGTTTGTTTTTTTTGTTTCCTGCAGTACATATATAATAAATACACGTACACCTGACTCATCCACTGTTGATCAAATCTCAGAAAAATAAGAAAAAAAGCCTGAAAAAAATTTGCATGTTCTAGTGTTTAGTGACAAATTTTTACATAGATTATGTAGAGTTAAAGTAGTGTGAATAAAGACACAATATTGTTATCCCAACTCCAGGCACTTGCCAAATCAAATATTTTGTTTGGCCAGTTAAACATAGAGTATTTTTACTGCTGTACTCACAATCAACCAGCTAACACGTCTTTGTGATTCTTCTTAGCTTCTCATCATTTCTCTATATTGTTCCTCCTACCTTTGTCACTTTTAAAACAATCATTCTTTTTTTTCTTGCAAGAGCAATCCACTTTCTCCTCTCAAATAGCTCGAAAAACAATTGTTCCTCATCGATGTGCCTTGAGTGATGGTCTAATCCTTAGTTGATTCACACATTGCAGTGCTTTTTACTTCCCAGATCTTTTCCACCTTGCTGCTACTCTGCAGGGAATGAGCGAGTGAGACAGATAATAGGAACATATGCTAATTATACAGTAAGGGGGTAGTGTGTGAGCCCAGGCCTTGTGACCCAACATCTTGTACAAGACTGCGTCTTGTATTACAGTGTTAATCATGCATAGGTCCTCATGAGTTGTATAGTCAATAGGAAAATAAACGTTTATTAGTGTAACTGTTGTAGTTTTGACACCCAGGCCCTTTTATGTAGTCTATCAATATTTATGGATGTTGCTGCAATTATTTCTAAATGGAAACAACCTTTTTTTTTTTTGTCTTTCTGTTGTTGTTCCCAAAACAGTAAATTAAGGAAAAAAGACATTAACGAACGAATGAATTAATTAATATGCAATACCTGCTTGCACTCTTTTAGATGTCATTTTTTCCTTTCACCTTTTTTCTTTTTCCATTTTTTTTAACCAAAGTTAGTGCTGCACTTAACTGGATAGCTAGCTTTTTTTCTTTCTTTTCTTTCCTTTTCTTTTTTCTTTTTTTTTTTTTTTTAAATAAAACTCCACACCAGTCATGTTTAGGGATTCTACTTTTTTTGTGCTTGACCTAAATGACCATTCAAGTATTAGGCTTCTTCTCCTTTTGGTCCCAAGCAAGACTTAAAACAAATAAACATCCTCTCCACTACATGCAACAATGTGCATTTAAACATTAAAAAAAATTACAAAACACCCATTTTACATACATTTGATCTTCCATAATAACCTGCTTTCTTGTCTATTCCATATATATTAAAAAATTCTGAAAAAATATTAAGAAAAATTTCCAAGTGTCTAATATGGCATTTCAGTGGTTACGCTTGTGTGTGGATTGTGTGCTTTCTTCTTTCTATATATTTTTTTATTCTCGTGTCAATTTTTATTTTTTTTTATTGTTATTGCCTACCCTTTAGTACTGAGTTGGGCATTATTTCCTTAATTATCTGCACTAAATATGAAAGAATGACATTTATAAGGATTAAAAAATGAATAAAACTGCTTCTAGAGCTTAAAAGAGCAAAGGGAAAAAAGATTGATTGCACGGACTTTTTGTTTGTCACAGAATCTTAGCTTATTTGAAAGCAGCCTAGCATCTAATCAGCAGGATATCTGGCTGTGTGTGTAAAATAATGACAAAATTGCACCCTTTTTAAAGAAAGACAAAAAAGAAAAAAGAATATAAAAGCAATAGCTTGGGCAGTCGTTTTTGTTCTTGTGTTGTGTGTGTAATTTTAGTTAGGTTGGGTTTTTTTCTGTTTTTTTAATTTTTTTATTTTTTTATTTTTTTTTTGGGGGGGGGGGGGGGGGGGGTTGCAAACATAGAGTTTTGGGGAGAAGAAGAAAAAAATCTAATTGATATCGTGAAGAGAGCCACGACTAGAATGCCGCTGAGTATGGGAGATCTGTTGTTTGTATAATGTATAGTTTTATTAATTACACTGATTTTAAAGCTGCCCTATTTTATAATGCAGGACTTTTGTAACATTGATTAAATGAGGAAAAACTAGTGTTGTGAATTTTTGCATCGTTTGTAATAAGGCCACATCAATAGAACTGTTTTTGTTTGTTTGTTTGTTTGTTTGTTTTCTGGGGAACTGGATTTAAGTTGAAAACTTTCCTGTTTCCTGATTTATCGTTGTTTGCTTTCGCTTTCCTTTTTGTATGTATTTAAAGACGTTTTTGGGTTTTTTTTTTTTCTTTCCTTCTTTTGATGGTATAGAGTATTTCCTATACTTGAAAAGTATAAGGTATTGAAGTGAAAGCCCCATTGTAAATGGATGTTACAAGTATGCTTGCTGTATGTTTTGAAGGTTCTTTGTTGCATCAGTGTTGATGAAGCTAAATTTAGGTAATTCTGAGGATGTTGGTAAGAAATGAGAGCGTTTTTATGCATTTTAAAATTAGTTTTAGGCAGAAGACAATGACATAGACAGCCAAAGGATGCCCCTATTACAAATGCATCCAGGCATCTTTTTGTGTTCACCATTCCATGCAGGAAAATAAACAGCTTGATATGCAACATGATTCTTTTTCTCTTCAACATCCCTCCATCTCTCTCTCTCTCGCTCTCTCTCTTTCTCTCTCTCTCTCTCTCTCTCTCTCTCTCTCTCTCTCTCTCTCTCTCCACCTCTGCTAACCAAGCATAGAGTCACGGCACGCTGAGAAGCATTCGCTCCATGTCACCACACAGAGCTGCTGGTTTTCTTATTGACTCAACTGCAATCCAACCCACCCAAACACACACACACACACACACACACACACATACACAGACACACACACACACACACACACATCCACATCCACAAACCCCACACACGGACCTGGGATATTTTATGGTAATATATCTGGTAATAGTTCTCAAGAAAAATTGACATTTTACTCTATAAATAATGAAATGAATTACCCTGTGTTTATGTGAGTAAGAACCCTACTCTTCAGTATTATTCTTCAGTTATAGTGAGTACACACTCACTTCAGCTGCTTTTGCTCATTTAATAGAAAATATAAATTGGTAGGTTTTATTTTGTTCAGCAAAGGTTATTACAGCTTCACTGAATAAATAAATGTTTATAATTAGCTGTGTGGCCTAAGAAACAGCTAGGCCAGGATTTCTAGCTGATGGTTCTAACACATGGTGTGCTTCGCCAAATGTCTGCATGCATTTTAAAATCAAGCGAACTAAAATTGTAATTACAGTAATCGAAACAGCCTTGATTCTGAATCCTTACTATCCAGAATGGTATCCATATGTTTGCTGGGGTTTTATACCCCATCATCACCACCTCACCACATCACAACTGCATGCCCACATATATAATTTCCATCAATGTCACATTTCAAATCAGTTTGTTATTCCACAGACTGTCAGATAGAAAACAGATGTATTCATGTTAAGGTTACATATCTCTTTTTCATACAGCTGTGCTTTTGTGGGGTCAGTATTCCACTGCAACTGTTGCCACTTTCCAATCACAGCCACATTAAACTGTTATGTAATAGATGAATTTGTGAAGGGGAGGAAAGTGTAAGCATAGCTATGCTGCGACTGGACGCTGAGAGAAATCTTCTCAACCTTGTTCCTACCAAACTATTACCTCCTACCTAGACTGTTTACTTTTGCCCATGAAGCTTATTTACTGTTGAAAGGGTTAAATGTTCTCAGATAATGAGCATATATTTTCATCATCATAATTATCATCGTCATTATCGTTTGAGTGGGGAGTCTGAGAGGTGAACACTGCAAGTGATTAATATCAGGGTAATATTAAATCACAGGATAAATCACACAGAATCTACCATCAAACTAGAAAACACTACTGATATACAGGATTCTGCAATCCCAACCTCACTATGTTTCTTGGAAGATGTTTTCGGGCGTGGGAAAGTGCATGTGTGCGTACAAACCTTTTCTACTGCCGGACAATCAGCACTGATTAATAAACTCGGTCACATCATATCCTCTCACTCATATTCATGTATGTGATCTGGTTAGGTATAAAAAATAAAAGTCGCAATATTGAAGGCCCTTCATAGATGTAGTTTAAGGAAAAATGTCGAACATTTTTATATGGACCTACCAGGAAACAAAATAGATTACTAGCAAGCCTGTATATAGGGCATCAGGCTGGGGCAGGTAGCTTATCCGCATTCTCGACTAATCCGCTTTGTCTTTCTCCCTACTAAAATTATTGGTGCTACCTTGGTTGATAAGACAGAAGATAACTCGAAACAAGACCATTGCGAACGATCCTACTGATCCACCTAGCAGTCTTATCTGCATGAGATCTATGCACTTATGAAATGAACGCTATTCCAGACAGTTTGGTATCTACTTTCATTTAACTTTTACTTTTGTGTCATGTATTTCAGTTCAATTTTTGTTGAAATGAAAAGAAAAAAAAAACATCAAATCAAACCAGCATTTTAACTGATACTTTTAATATTGTAGTGCCTGTGAAATTCTGTATTATATTGCTCTTATTGGTAACAAATGCAGTTTATAACTGTTTTGATTTTTTTTCTCTCTTAACACCGATAGCCTTTGCTGTGTTTCAGATCCCTTTGACTATAACTGATATTCAATATCCATGGACTATAACCTGCATGATCCTCTGTACTCAGCTCGTGAAGCTATTAATGAATATGATTAGAAGGAAAAAAGTCATGATTTTTTCTTCTTTTTGCTGTTTTTTTTTTTTTTTTTTTTTTTTTTACAATTTTCTTCATGAAGCTGTCTCTTCTACTGAACAAATTTATTGTTTGTTTGTTTGTTTGTTATTGTTAAATATGCTCAGTTCAATTTCGTATCAATTACATTTACACACTCTGTGCTCACTCTGTGTTTAGATGTTGATTTCAGTTTTGTATCCTCCATTTCCCTCTCATAAAGTCCTCTCATACAGTACCGTCATGGAAACTGCACACACCATACCAGCATCAGCAGGGTGTAAGGAAGATCCAGACTGGTCTTCATTTGATGAAGTATCATGTCCTGAAGCTGTGGAGAGAACAAAATCACATAAGTGATTCCCCCATGTTGTTGAAGATGTTGAGCGCTAGCCTCAGTGGACTCAGGATCAATGCTGCTGTCTTATACGAGGTGTTCAGCACTATTAGAAGCAAAAGAACCTCACTGCAGAGTAAGTGGTTTGTGCAGTGTTAGGAGAAGTGAGCTCTGGTGGCTCTCAGGACTATTTATTGATGTGAAAGCAGATGGAGCAGTTCAAGGCAAAAGTTAAGAGTCTAGTCTACAAAGGCAAATGTGCAGAAAAATAAATCTGAAAACCTTTCTGAATATCAGGGACACATTCTAGGATCCCTTTCCCCTTCTTGGATTTCTTTTGTGTAGTTGCAAGATTTGTGGACAAAATGTCTGGTAGCACTTTTTCTCCAACAGGGTGCTGGTGTCTAAATGCACCAGAATGCTGCAGGTTTGGGCACTCAATCATACTGTTGCAATGACAGCAAATTGAGCAAGATATTTTCAAGGCCATCACTGACATAAAACATGGATTATGTGGAGAGGTTTAAATATCACTGTAGACGAATTCATTTGAGCAAAAAGTGGAACGATTCCTCGATGTTAATCTCTTTTACACTCTTCATAGGCTAATACATTTCCAGTTATGATTATATAATGCTTCAGATCCTAAACTAGTGGAAGCACAGACCAGATATCAAGATATCTGGTTTCCAGGACCAGCTCTGGGGGCGGCATGGTGGTGTAGTGGTTAGCACTTTCGCCTCACAGCAAGAAGGTCCTAGGTTCGAATCCCAAGCTCAGGCATTTCTGTGTGGAGTTTGCATGTTCTTCCTGTGCTTGCGTGGGCTTCCTCTGGGCACTCCAGTTTCCTCCCACAGCCCACAGACATGCACTTTAGGCTATTTCGCTGTTCCAGATTGCCCCTAGGTGTGTGTGTGTCTGTGTGTTGGTCATGTGATGCTCTGATGAGCTGTTCAGGGTGTGCCCTGTCTTTAGAATCGGCTGAGATACCCTAATAGGAGTGAGTGGTTTGGCGAGTGAGTAGGTGAGTGAGTGAGGACCAGCTCTGTGTTGGTGGAAATGTGATTGGTGTCTGCAGTCCTGTAGTACTAGTGTGTATAAATACTGATATTTATCATTTTGGAATGAATTGTAATGTGAGGAAATGGGCTTTTGGACTGTGTGATTGCTCATAAGCATGTACGTTTGGATCTCTGAGCCTGATGTTATGAAGACAATCCTGCTCGTCTCTGAATGAGGCAGAGTTGTGTAATCCTGTGTGATGCTACACTGCTGTCCTCCAACCATCTACATCTATCCTTCCTATTTATCTTCACCCTCCCGAAACATGTCACTTTCCTTTTACTCAGTAATTGAAATTCAAGAAATCAAACAAACCCTTGTGCCTATATTACACTTGCTGAAAAGAAACTTTCATTTCAAGCACTCAGTGTTTGTTATGTCATGTTATGTCATGGGTTCCATCAGTGATCTGACTCCATTGACGCTTTGTGTTAAACCTCAGTGACTGATTGCCTTCTCTTGTCGTTTGTCCTGAAATCATATGTATCGCTCATTGCTTAATCAGGTTTCAGTCTGTCATAGCTTGATGTAGCCTGTCGAATCCATACGGATTAGACGGAGCTGATCGTACATGTGCTTTTCAACTCTGAGTCATCTGATGCATATATCCTCGGAGCTAATCTGAGTACTTCTTTTTGTTATCTATGTAATACCATAGTATCATCTCTCTTTCTTTTTGTCTTTCTCTCTCTCCTCCTCCTCTCTCTCTCCCCTTCTCTCTTTGTTTCTTTATCTGTCTCTTTCTTGGTCTCAGCCCATTAATGTGATGACCACATTCATCCACTGATTGACTGGAAGCAAGATGTGCATTTCCTATGCAACAACATCAACTGACAAAAGAGAAATAAAGACGCTAATGCTGATCCTTTACGTCAGTGTGTTTTCCTTCCATCAGGCATGTTTAAATTCGTCTTTAAAATTGTGTTTATTCAGTATCACAACATACTTAAATAAATACCAAAAAAAGTGTCCCTGCTGCAGACTTGCACTTGGAATGGCGCTTGGATGGGGCTGATTTGACAGGCATTAAGAGCACAGTGTGTCAGAGCCTTTAAGAGGTATTTGGACTAATCCGGGCACTTTGTGGTTAGTTTGCTGAAGCCAGCTGTCTGGCCGATGATGAAAAGCTAAACAGTACTGCCATCTTTCTTTTTCCCCCTCGCTTTTTCTCTTGGAATCTTTTCTTTTTACTGTACATCTCATATTCTGGAGGATTAAGTAAAAATGTAATTATTTTAATCCAGTGCTCTCCTATAAGCAATGACCAAATAGGCACAAGACCCTCTTAACCTTAATGTGTGTTAATATCCATCAGATGGGTGATCTTTTGAGCAGCTCATATGGCTTTAGGTAGTGACTGAAAGAGCAATTTGGGTAGTGACAGAAAGAACAAGATCGCGGATACAGGCGTCTGAAATTAGCTTCCTTCGCAGGGTGGCAGGTCTCTCCCTTAGAGATGGGGTGAGAAGCTCAGCCATCCGGGAGGAGCTCGGAGTGCTCCTCCGCATTGAGAGGGGCCAGGTGGCTCGGGCATCTGATTAGAATGCCTCCTGAACGCCTACCTGGTGTGGTGTTTCAGGCATGTCCAACCAGGCAGAGACCCCAGGGTCTACCCAGAACACACTGGAGGGACTATGTCTCTCGATTGGTCTGGGAACGCTTCAGTGTCTCGCTGGAAGAGCTGGAGGAAGTGGCTGGGGAGAGGGACGTCTAGACCTCACTGCTTAGGCTGCTGCTACCGCGACCCGACCCCGGATTAAGTGGAAGAACATGATGATGATGAATCTCATTTTAGTGTGCTTTTCTGTGCTGGTCACATGTATACACAAAAACAGGTACTTGCCACAGGCTTGGTGAATGTTGCTGAATTGTACAGTCCTCTTGACTTTTCCCTCTTAGGGGGCTATTCAGCGATATCCACCTCACCTTTTTTGAATGATTGTTAATTATACTCTCCATACCCACTTGATATGATAAATCAAACAATCTGATTGGCTAATGTACCACTAGGATATCAGCTCTTATACAAATAGTTTGAGAGTGATTCCATGACATCAAGTTACATATGCACAAGGTATGGTTTAAGTCAGTCATAGAGCACTAAGGATTAGAGGCCTGTTCCCCGCAGCAGGATCATAAAGTCACATTTAGTGAAAATTAAGTGTAATTCATGGGAAAAAATGTTCTTACCAGGATATACTTTTCAATAATGTTGCTTTATGTGGAATAACTCTAAAATTAACAGTAGAACCTGTCAGCTAGCATTAGAGGTTGCTTAGCATGGAGTTGTGACTGCTTTTTAGCTCCCGCCCACAAAGTGACTCAGGAGCTATAGAAGTGGTTCATCCGTCGGTCCGCCTGTCTGTCTGTCACACTTTAGTTTTAGACTTTTACTTGCCGCGCACTGAAGCTGGGGCTTTCAAACTTGGTATGCTTGTTCACTACTATGAGTGCTAGGCGTGTGTGAGTGACCCTGACCTACTTTTCAAGGTCACAGAGGCAAAACTGTATAAGTTTCTGGACATTTACTTGCCACGTGCTGAAACTGGGGCTTTCAAACTTTCTATGCTTGTTTTATATTGGCATATCATGAAATGTTTTTTTTTCTGAAGTTATGTAGCTGTTAGACTCTTCTCACTAAATGTGTGTCTTTATCATCCTGCTGCAAGGAAAAGTCCTTCAGTCCTTAGTGTCATCTGATTGATTTAAGGCATGCCTTGTGGGCTATAAGTATAAGTTGGCTATGTAGTGTGTAAATGGAGAGGGAAATGAGGGTGTCACAGTTTCTATATTTCAGACATCCCACCCTGTAAAAGTTCATTTCAGGAAGGTAACCCGGTAACCCTCACCCCCATAAAAAAAAAAAATGTAAAAAAAAAAACAGGTGTACTATGAGATCACTGTTGCAAATAGTGCAGAACACAAAACTGTCATTACTTTTTATATCTACAAAGCAGGGGTACACCTTCATATATTCTGATTTTCTGAAGTGAAATATGCACTATATATGTGTCTATGTATATATATATACACCAGCTGGCCCAAACACTATCAGAAGCACTGACCTACATTTACAAGTTAAATTCTAGTATTTGTTCCATGAAATTGTATTAATTTATTCCTAACAATATTTCTAACAATCTATTCTCCTCATTTCGTAGCGTGTCTCTTGGCTGCACTGCTTGCAGTACATGAATGTGGATGTTAGATTTTTTTGTCCAATCAGATTTCAGCCTGTATGTGCTGCCATGTCAATCAAATCTGCCCAGGGCCTTCAGAATCAGTAGTGCTGGCCGATTTCACTTAAACTATATTAGCGATGGGGCTGTTTCTTAACAAATCAGATTTCAAATTCGCCTAACAGGGCCATCTAGTTGACCCACAATAACGTCCGCATTTTTCTGTCCTCTGATTAGCTGGTCAGAGAAAAGAATCGAGGATGGATTTTGTCTATAAATAATCAGCATCTCAGGTGAGTATGATGTATTTTATTTAAATGTTTTATGTTTTTGTTATGTTATTAGCTCAAGATGACATTGTGGTGTAGAGGTTCGAAGCTATCTGAACCCTTTATCACCGAGCCGTTACATTTACGCTTGTTACATTTGGCCTAGCACCAAATTTACCGACAGCGTCCACCGGTGATCACTGGTGGAAGTTACATAATGCTTGGAGTAATTAGCAGAAAAGTAACTCAGGCATATCGGCAACGATGGATTCGGAGATAAAGGGTTAACTGGGTTTCCTCCTTTAGTAATAATGGTATTAACCCTCAATACGCGAAATGCCTCTCTCTGTAATGCCAGGCCTTGTTATATTGCGTTTTTGAATATTACTGGTGGTTTCTATAATTGCGACGTGATAGTGGTAGTATTCAGAGGTGGATTAAGTCCATTAAGTCCCTACTGAAGGCCCAGGTACCAAATGCATGGCCCGCCGCTGATATTTATTTATTTATTTTGTTTATTTATTTATTTATTTCTCAGGCAGTCTGCCATGGTGATGCTGGTGAATATACTAAACTAATAGATGAGAGAGAGAATTCGGCTGCAAAGCCCTCCCACCGAGGAAACTGATAGGTCTACTTAGTAGAAAAAGACCAGAAAGAAGACAGACATGAGGGCACCCTGTATTTAGAATCTCGTGAGAAGGAAAGTGAGTAAATGACAAACATAACAAGAGAGAAAGAAAGAGAGAAAAGCTCTCTCTCTCTCTCTCTCTCTCTCTCTCACTCTGTCTCTTTCTTTCT